>PNEQ01047535.1:171055-243120 GCA_003012365.1 Medauroidea extradentata
TTTCTCATTTGACTGTACCAATCACAATAAGGTTACTGTAACACCACACGTCTGTGATTTGCGTGTAAAACCCCACGACACACGAATGTCAAAACATCCAATCTCTGACCGTGAAGCAAGTCTGCAGACGTGCACACAAGTCACTGACACAAAGTGAGGCAAATTTCTTTTCGCGAAAAGTTCATGTCTCTATCTATGTGGTATACTTTGCTGAATATTGATGTTGAAATTGCATTTATTTTAATAAAATAGAATTACTTGACGCTAAAATCCAAACTCTGAACAGCGTTAAAAAGTAGGATTTATCAATCCTAAACTCTCTAAAGAGATGCAATTTTAATGTTGATATTTACGGTAATATTTCTCCAAAACACTTTTTTATAAGTTACCACAACACAAAATTAACACTATTTAACACTCTCAATCCTGACTCACCATGTATTTATGAGAATGTTAAGATGTGTAAAAAAATGTCTTCGTGGAGGGGAGCATGAATTCGTACTGCAAGTTAATCAGCTAAATGCCAAATCCACTTTACTGTGTCATATATAGAGACGGGAATAATTCTCGGGTTCACTGACCTGTAAGCTAGCCTCCAAGAATATGTGTATTCAAGCAGACATTATCTTCTGCTCACTGGCTGCTCGATGACGCTGTGATATGGGCTTGCATATAGTTGTTTCTGTACTATTGGCTGAGCGACTTACAGCAAGTGTCAAATAAGTCACGGGGCAATTGCGAAAGTGGCACGAACTTACAGTTGCTGGAATCTATAGCTTGGGGCCAAAAGAAAACGCGAATTTTTTCAGGACTCTAATAATATAATAGAATGGAAAAGCGTGAGAATGTTTTCTGCCAGCGTATTCAGCAAATCAGTGTCACGTCCTACGCCTTGCATGATTGGGCGATGGTTGTATGACCCGGTTTAGCTGTTTACAGACGAATCACAGACGTCCAGTAGTCACACACCAAAATTAGCGTTGTCTCAGTTAAATTGGGACTCACCAGTAACGAAAGAAAAGCGTCAGAAATGAATACATCACTTTGAAGCATAGTGAACAGACTAATTTTCCCGCGCATTCCTAACAATCAAGTAAAAATATTCGTGTCATGGTTCGAGCTAGGAATCCACTGTAATACTGGAACTCTGAAGTTAACCGTGCGAAACAAGGTCCCGCGTAATTAACGCACATACTGCACGAGCAGTAGGGGGAGCGAACGAGTTTTGAAGCACCTGCTACCTCACTGAACTTAGTTAGCAGGCCATTTATCCTGCCTCTCCCTCTTACAAGCCTTCGTATTACACCCTCATCTTTGGTCTACACCCACTCTGCCAATAAACATAACCCCCTTTGCTAACACGCAGGAAAATTAATAACTAAATAAAACCTACTTTGATTGTGAAATCTATTTACTTTTCAATGACATATTTATACTAAATGTTAATGCACATCGGGGATATTGACGTTACGCATAGTTCTCAAAAATTTTACATACATTTAAACTTTTTGTTATGAATATTATGAATAGAGGTATTTTTTATTTTGGAAACAACATACACTATGAAATTAATATAAAATAAATTAAAAAATTTTTGCACTTTTCCGTAATCATAATTTTCTGTTAACTAAAGATCAATAAAACGTTGCAGTTTTTAAATGAACAAGAATCACAAAAATCAGTGATTAATCACCAAACATTTCCAATAATTTTTTTCTCGTTATATCATTGCTCTGAATTTAATAGAGCACTCCCAAAATCAGATTCCTCTTGTCCAGAAAGAAATACACATATTTTCTAATTAACAGAAATGTGCAACGTCGTGAGGATGTGTTTTTGTTAGACTTGTATAAGATTTCTCACTGGACTACGTAGTTCATGTTTCTATACTTTCACAGATATCAATGTACGGAACTGAGTAGATATTAATGTCGAATGGACATTTATATCTGCATCGTAGATGTTCCTCAATCACAGGTACCATTTAATATAAGCTGATATGATTATTATAATTTGTCGGCAACTGTATTGAATTTCACTAATAATCTATTGCGGCCCCTTATCTGACTTCATATTAGTTTTATAATATTTAAATTATATATAATAAATTAAATACTGTGACTCACAAAAATTGCAAACAAAATAAGTCTCCCGTTACTTGCCTCATGTTTAGTTAGCCCTGTTGCGAATTTGGGATGATACATGTGCGTACATACACACACGCATACACCAACACACACAATATGTATATTTTACCTAAGCGACTAAATTTCGTCATTAAAAGAGAATAAATAAGTCAGTTACGATTCTTCTCATTCATAGCGTTCACCGGATTGAAAACTTAATAATTTGACTTCCGTTATTTTAGGGATTTTGTAATTATGCTATACAAACGTAAATCTAAAGTAATGGCAGTTGAATAGCGATTGAGATTCTTTCCTCGAAACTGAAAAGTTGTGCTATAAGTAGGGACCCCTGTTTTTCGCGAAAAGAATTTTGCCACACTTTGTTTCCGTGTCTTACGTGCACATCTGCAGTTTTGCTTCGTGGTCAGTGATTGGATATTTTAACTCTCACGAGCCTTGGGATTCTACCGGCAAATCACAGACGTGTGTTGTTGCAGGAACGTTATTTTAATTGGCTCAGTCAAATGAGATACTGCTTTTCACATAGACACGCTGCCAATAACCATGAAGCAGAATTACGGATGTGTACGCAAGGCAGTGAAACAAAGTGGGGCAAAATTCTTTTCGCGAAAAACAGGGGTCCCTAGCTATAAGTCATTGTATATTTACCATATAAAGCTCGGGAAGGCCAGGGTTCGTTCCCAGTCTCCGGCCATCCTGAATTCCGTTTTCCATGGTTTCCCGAAATCGCTCCAGGCGGTACTCTTAATGAGTTGATAGTAAACAGCTTTGTTGTAAGTCGATAAAAATCTTTGATGAATGGAAGCATGGTTAGACTAGGAAATTGCCCTTTCCTTCTTTATATGTTAAGAAAATCAACTTTTCAACAACTGAGAACGTCAATAGCGAAGAAATTTTCGTCTGCCGGTCCAGAATCTTGCTTTTATTTTTTTTTTACGAATATTTACTTTCCTTCCGTATTTACAATTGCAGATGTAATAAATACTATGTACTTTTTAAACTCACTATCTTAAGGCCATTTTATTTTGTAATCTCCTTAGAGCGCAATAGTATGCTTGCTTCACAAAGAGAGTAATTTTAAAGATGATGCTTCATGACTAGAACAACAATGAATTAAAAAGATGTAAAATATTTTTGGCCAGTGGCGTAACTAGAACATAATTTTGGGAGAGGCACAAAATGTTAATATTTCCATACAGCCGTAAATTATAAGGCCCAGTAATAAGCATAAATCTCTTACAGTACTGCGTTATTATCTTATCTATTTTCCAGTCAGCATCATAACCATTAGAAGTCTTACAGCAAATTATATAAAGCTTGCACAATTTTATCTACCACTATAAGAATTTTGGATGATAATTTCGGGTGAAGAAGCCCGAGAGGGGGGGGGGGGGAGGAACACGGGTCCTGATGTCTCTTGTCTCTTCCCCCCGCCTTAGTTTTTTTTTGTGATATTGGTTGTATAGTTATTTCGTTAACTGGTGGTAATTCACTAATCGTTTGTATCAGTGACTGGGTTTACGTGTATTTTAGATTCCGAATTCAAACACCGACTTTTACATGACTGTGCCTGTTATAATAACGTTAATAATTTCTGAGAATGCTAGTTGTTTTTATGGCAGTAGTATTGCAACACACGGTGATAATATGTGTTGGCTTTAATTTGTAGTAACGTTTATTTGCTTGCAGATAGTTTTAACTCCTGGTTGGTGTTACTGCTTTTGTAGGCGGAATGCGCTCTGTCGCGTTATCTGTATAAAAGTACAATGGGCTCGTAAACCGTTCTGCTTTTAGCTCTCGCAGGATAAAATACTCTGCACGCTTCTTTGACCTTCAGCTGAACAAAGAGTCAAGATATTGTGACATATATATTTTGGGACGTAAACAAACAATTTTTTTTGTAGTTCGGCTCATTAATAGACCAACTGAGTGGAAGAAATCAGACACTTTGGGTAAAACAGCCTATATACTGTTTGCGATGAAGTTAGCACTTTAGAACCACTAGGTTTATTCTTATCAGTTAATTTATAGTTTCCTCCCTACATTTAATATAAACAAAGCACCCAACGGAACACCAAAACTGTACAGATCGTGCCGTACTCGAAAGTTAACGACTAAGGCCAAAATAAATAATATTTTAAAATTAATTTTCTATACGAAGAGGTCGTCAAAAGTGCTAACTTTATCGTTGAGCACTTATATACATAATACGTATACCGCAGTAGTTAGCACAAGGAGGCAACAATTTTTTACATAGACTTTGTTAAAAAATGTTTTGCGCCACATGTATATTTGACTCACTAGGTTATAACGACCTAGGGTGCGTCTGTGTGTGTGTGTATATATATATATATATATATATATATATATATATATATATATATATACACACACACACACACATATAATGCCATCTACACCACGGCTTGACGCTACTTCGGCAGTGTTGTCATAGATGACAGAGTGCCGGGGTGAAATAACAGCCAGATACGTTATTTGGCAGACACGTCCTTCGACCGTCCTGCCCAAAGAACGGAGATAAGGTGAGGTGAGAAACGCGTGGAATAGCAAAATAATGCAAGATTGGGGGGAGGCGTAAGTCCCACGAGAAAATTCACTCACCAACGGAAACGCCCTTAATTCGAAATTTGAGACTTCGGGAATCGAACACGAAATGCTGTGGCGGAAGGCGATTTGAAGGACTGTGCAGGTTAACATACTTTACTTGCCGAAAACCTTACGAAAACGAAAGAAATGAAAAAATAAATATATATATATAAAAAATAAAAACTATGACAATGTGTCTCCAACAGTCAGGCAGAAGAAATTTTAGAGTATACTAGACTAAGTCATGTTTTTCGATGAAAAAATAACTCACATAAAAAAACGGGAAACAAATAAATTGTCATGTTTTTATACTCGCTACAGAATGAAAGCTCGAATCGTAGCAGTAACAAAAATCAAACAGTATTTATTCAAGATGAATGTATAGGCCCTACTAATCTCTACTGATCAAATAAAATACCAACGCATTCTTCACCGCCACCATCTTCCTTTAAACTAAGTAGTAAAAATATTCACATCTTACAAACATCTGCAAATCGATTCACATTATTCGTACGGAACTGCTTTAGCATAAAATAAAACTCGGTTATTAAGCGACTAGATTTGGTTGGTGGTAAAAACATATTTTCTTTAGCAACCATGGATTATGATAAACTGTTTAAGAACTATATTTTCAGTTACAGGGAAAAACGACCTGCCTCCAAAAAATATGCTGGTTAAAATATACGGTTTCGTGAGAAAATATGCGTTGCATAATGTATGGTAGGAAAAAAAAAAAGAAATTTCTTGATTAAACATGTGTTGTGTAGTATTGGATGTAGTTGTTTTAAAAATATGGAGTGTTAATTTTACTATTCACTTGTAACAGGAACACAATTTATTACTTTAAAGCCATGCTCTCTTGTTTATACTTTTTTTTAGCGATATTAATTTTTTTTAGCCTAAACGAAAGCAGATATCAAAATTTCTGTTCGGCATTTTTGTTTAAAATCGTCTTCTCAATGTTGCTGATTTTTTCAAGGCAATAAATACTATGATTTTAGCTAATTATGTAAATAACGAAATTCTGGTTGATTAATTTTTGTCGAAACCGAATAACCTTTTTTTTTTTTTTTTTAATTTAACTATCACGGTAAAACCATTTAAAATAAAATTGCCAAAATTTTTTTTTACATCTGCTCTCGTTTCAGCTTAAAAAATAACACGCAAAAACAGTAGAAAGTAGAGAGAATGTTCTTAAGACTTGCACACAGACCCTTTATCTTAAAGTGTGAAATGAAATTTTTCTAAATGACTAGCAAACTGCAAGGACATTAGAAATTGAGAAAGTGATATTGCACTCTTGCGTCTTGTGACAATCCACACATCCCGATTTTAGAAGAACTGAATGATACTTTTTAGCAACATACTAACAAAAAGAAAGTTATTATATTGTCATTATTTGCATAATTTGGCAAACCTATTATCAAACTTCTGAGAGAAACTGTTATACGGTTTTAAGTATTGACGTAAGAAAGAAATGTTTTATTTTAAAGTATTTAGCACATTTGGCATATAATTCACACAATTCTTGGGGCCTCAGTTGGCACAGTGACTAGGACACTCATCTCCCACCAAAATTGTCTGGTTATACTCCCAGTGGGATCGACACGCATTTTCGTATGTGGGAATCTGCCGGCCAATGGACGATAATGTTGGCCGGTGGGTTTTCTCAGGAATCTCCCGTTTCACCAGTCTCTTAATTCAGGCGTTGTTCCATCCTCACCTCATATTACCCTTCACCACCATTGAAAACTTGCTCTCATTCGCTAACCAAAATCTCTTCACTTCACTTAACCCTTGAACTAAAAATGGATGTTTATGAATTAACTATTATAATGCTATAATGTAAAAAATATAATTATAATGTTACATACTTATCACTTCTTATAATGCTATATAAATATACCGATTGCTATGATACTGTCCCTCACTTTTAAAATTATGTAATGCAAAAATATTAATTCAATAAATAAGAGTTAATTAATCGTTTTACTTAAAAAGCATTGTATTAAACACGTTAATTTAATTAATTATTTTTCTCAAATTAACAGAACGATAAACGTTAAGCAATATTCAGGAACTGAGTTGAGTTCAACCCACTTCCTTTGGTCGCATCTTGATAAAGTGTTTCCGTATATTAACAAAAATTAAAAATAAACCAGAAAGTTTACAAGAACTGAAAACAATTGTGAGCGAACTTGGGAACTGCTCGAATAATATGAGCGTGTTGTTAACTCGATTTGTACTCTTTAAAGCAAGCGAAAACTTAAAGAGTAAGGTTAGGCTTGGTGGTAACGAATTCTCACAATGTCGTTAACTGCCGTCCGGAAACGATGGTTAGCCATTTGAGGCAAAAAAACTTTCTAGAAAAGAGTTTTTTTACGCATGGACAATATTGTTAAATATACCGTTCTTTAACCAGTCAATATGTAGATGTTGAGAGTTGTTACTGTGGAAGTTTGGAAGATTCAGTAGACTTTTGACTGTTTACCAAAACAGTTTAGATTGTTTCAATTTATTTTGATGTATATAGGTTAATTACACTCCTATTTATTGGTGTAGTACGATGATTAACTCAAAAGACAATGCACGTGTTTTCCAATTTTACAAAAATAAAAGGTTACTAATTTCCCCACAAAAATTGTAAGACAACAGTTAATTATTGTAAAAACAACAAACTTATTAGAAATTCACAAATACCACAGTACATATGTAAGCATACGTATTATTTTTGTTTATTTATAAACGAACATTAAATATTAATAAACAATTTTCGTTTATTTACAAATATTTTTTTTTACCTATTGTACAATAATGGTTTGAAGTGTCACAACATTTTTGGCATTCGTTTTCCGAAAATTATTTTTGTTGTAAAAGTACAACAATTGTTGTAAATTGTGACGGATCACCAAAGTAGATTTTATTCAACATCGTCACACTGCTGATACATTTTTATACCATTTGTTCTCACAGATGTTGATAGCAATTTTGACCTCTTCATAATTCCGAAACTTTCTTCTCGAAGTACCTGACTTTTTTAATGTTTTGAAATAAGTGTACAAGACTTTCGAAGATTAAGCCATTTGTACATTTACAAGCACGCAACTTAACTTAAGAAAAAAATATTAACTAAGTAAACAGTGTCCTTGAGATTTCAGGTCGTTGAACAAGGTTTGCTTACACACTGAAGCGTTTCTAAATATGTTTAAGCCAAACACTTCACTCACCCTTGTGGAATAATCGTCATCTCTGGGACCTTTCAAACATTTTTTAGTGGCTAAAAGGTGTGACAGTACGTGTTGGTCTTGTAACTGCAAGTGAAGTTTGTTGCAGGTTTTCACGGCTGTTATCGCTATTGCTATATTGACATTTTTTCAGAATTAGTAGCGTCGAAGTAGTAGAGCGCGCAAACGTAGCGTACGGAGAAGATCAGTTAAAACATCAATGTTTTTTATAATCATGTAGAATAAGTGTCAACTACTGCCACCATTATAATATCTTTTTCAAAAGTCTCTTCTCCGTTAAAGCCATATTGCAGCTTACTTAGGCATCTAATTAACTTGTATCTTGACGAATTTTAAAGATGATTACTTAGAGTCTGACTAAAGTCTACTAGCTCAAACATTTCACAGTGCACCTCTCCTGATCGACAGTTGTAGAGGAGAGTAGTATGTTTACGGGGTGTTTAGCTATGGAGTCAGATGGTGGAGCCAACATGACCTTGAACACGGACGCCGCAGGTTTTTGGAAACTACGTCCAGGTCAACGATCAGGATCATCCTAGATGCAGCGGGGCTTAAAGTCACGGTGGCTCTCTCTCTGTCTCCACCATAGAGCTCCATGGCCAAAAGCCCCATAAAAATACTACTGAGGCAAAACAATAGACGCATCTTCCCAGTGGCTATCGTGGAGACAGTAATGACAATACGGAGGGGCCTCCTCTGGTTGGCCGGGGGCCGCGGTGGCCGTTAGGTCAGATCGTTCGCCTCCCATCTAGACGAGCCGTGTTTAGATTCCCGGCGGGGTTGGTTCCCGAATTTTCGCATGTGCAAATCGTGCCGGATGATGACGCTGGTTAGCGGGTTTTCTCGGGGAACTCCCGTTTCCCCCGCTTCTTCATTCCGGCGCCCCTCCGTACTCACCTTGTGTAAACTCTCACCAGCGCTAAGGTGTTAAGTTCTGACCAAAATCTCTTCACTTCACAGCGTTTTTACATATTGAAGTACCAGATTCACGTTTAGTCTGTAATGCCATACGTTAGCAGTTACTCTGTAAATAATGCAGTATTAACTGAGAAATATACGCTGGCACGGAAACAAAACAAGTATTTGCGAGGTGTCCACAAGTTACTGCTATCAGTTAATCTTAGCATAAAATAATAATAATAATAATAATAATAATAATAATAATAATTGTATAGAACATTTGTTCTCCACTTTCTACATTACGTACTAAATCAGAATACAAACTTTCGTCTTTAATTTTACACTGTAATGAAAATATTTTCCTGAAATGTACACTCGTCTCAATAGCACTTTACAAGAATTTTCCAAACTCTTTTATCTCCATAGTCGTTTGGCATTTTTAATGTTAGATTATTTTTCAACGTGTAATAGAATTTTCATTATAATTTAATCGCTCTAAAGAGTACGAGGTGTAGACATATATATTTTATGTGAGTAAAATTGTTTTTCATGTGTTGAAAATGGTTCCTACGGAATTATAAAACAGCTTTGTATTAGAGTTGAAAGTCATGCATTTGTAAGGGCTTTCAAACAAAAGAAATGTATTAAAATAATTTAACCTAATATTTTGTGTCTATATTTAAAACTTATACGGTACTTTAAAACGAACTTGCCTTAATCCATCCATTGCAACAAATATTTACATAATACAGTTGAGTTTGTTTATGTTCCCTTTGGTAAAGCAGCGCTTGGCAATTACTGTGAACTCGCCTGGCCGTGTAGCCCTTAAGTGTAAACACGGGATGAAGTGGATCAGTGTAATTTACGGTAATACCGTTTCGTGCTAGATTAAACCAACAAACACGGCGACATCAGTGTAAATATTACAACGTGCCTGACTCGGTAATCGTAGTAGTGCAATATCTCATTCAATGACTATTCAATATTTTTCCTTCTACGTTTGTTTAGAGAACATAATCTAAACCGAAACTGATGCGTGTCTTGATTAATTTTCGATTTATAAATAGAAATCTGTTCGTTAATATTAATATATATGTATACACTGTTAGAACTTTATCCGCTGATGATTACTGTTACGTGTAACTTCAGCAAATGTTGACAGTTACTTACGTGCAATTACTTTTAGTATAATGTAACGTATTTAATGATGCTAAATAAAATTTACAGTGTATATGGTGGAATTAATACCTCAAATGCATTACACAACTAAAACTGTATTCGAATTATCTTTAAGTAAATGCATACCCATACTTGGAACCACCAGTGACGTCACCAAGTATAAACAAGCATTGTCCGAATTTTCAGTATAGTTCATGGAGGATTCACTTGTCTAGTACACGAAGTTACTTTCTTGTTGGGTGTTTCAGCATACTAACTTCTGCCACTATATTGGTTTAAGCTGGATGTGATGTTTTGTGAAGACACACCGTACTCAATGTTAAAAGTTAGTAAGTATTTTCAAAATGTATTTAAATTATAACCTATGTATATGTACGTCATAAATTTTTCTTTTTACCACGTAAATATATACCTGAAAATAATTTGAGTAATAGAATTATTTTTTAAACATCGCCAAGCAAATTATATTATAATTTCTTATTTTACCAGCTCAGCAATGGAAATTTTTCATTACAATTTTTTATTTTACTTACCATTTCATAAAACATTTTCAATATAGTAATCTGCCCGTAGTTTAATTTACAAAGCTGTCAATTTTCTGTTAGTTATTAATATGGAAAGGTGATATGTTTAAATAATCTTAACAAGTACGAGCCAGGTGCAAGTAAGCTTGTGTGCATACTCAAGGAGTACATACTGAATTCTAGACACAAGCTTAAAATGTCGACTGACATAGTTTCAAACCTCTACAACACTGAAAAAGGAGTAACTTCACAAGTGTCAAATTTTACTAAAGTCATTTGAATCAGAGTGTACTTGTAATATATTTGCTCCTTTAATAATATGTTTATTGTATGTATGGATATTTGATGATATTTAGATTTATTTTTATAACTGGAACACCGCTTAAAAAAATTAAATGTAATATATACTTTCAAGAAATCTTGAAAACTGTACATAAATACACGAGTAACAAGAGTTTTAGGTTATAGATTGTATTCAGTAGTATTTGACCGTATTAACATACGATAAAATTATACATAAGCTATAAGAAATTTACAACCTTAAGATTTTTTAATTAGTGGTCTACAGAAAGCATTAAAAACTACCCCCAAAACTTTATAAATAATCTATGAATTATCAAATTTGACTTATACTCGTTCATTCAAAGGACAACTAGTTCCTAACCAGAATAAAATAGCTGATTTCGGACTGACGATAAAGTATCGTTGTAGTTACAACACTTCTGTTAAATTAGGGACCATAGTTCTGTTAAGTTGTAGTTCCTAAACAATCTGTCCTGCAGAAATCAAAATGTGTTTTGTGAAAGAAGACGCTCTTTGCTACTTTAAAAAATAACACATTTGAATGTAATCACTATTTTTTTTATAAAAACAACAATACTTTTCTCTTATATTTCAGTGCGCAGACTTAATATCCTAATGAAATACAGTTAAATTCTCTGACAAGCAATTAATAAATTCATGTTCGTACATAAAGAAATATAGTTAGACTACCTAAACTTGGCGTGACACATGACACGATGACACATATATTCAGCCTGTACTCTCAGTCGCAAAAATTACATATACTTATGGCACTTCCTACGGCATTGCTGACTTAACTTTGCAAAGTTTAGGAAAAGTAAAAAAAAAAAAAAAAATAATAATTGCAACATAATAATAAAATCGTACAGGTATGTAAAAATCCAGTGCTGTTTCTAATCGTCACATTTCAAGTAATTCGAACCAAATTATTGAATGCTTAAAAGTATTAGAAAATAATTACAATTAACTTTACGTGGGCAAAAAGTTATTCACGTTCGAAGTTATTAATGTTGATTTTTCCTCTTATAAAAGCAGTAACGAATTTTATGCATTAACGTTTCGGTAATTTATTAAAATTGGAACGAAACACATTAACGACTTCTAAATATATAAGTCTGCAGTACTCAATCAGATTATTTACCGAACTCTTAAAGAAAGTGCAACTGGGTGTCAGTCGTTTGGATAACGGTGATAAAGTAAGCATTCAAGCTCTATACTATATATACAATTTTATATATATTTATGGAGTTACGAGAGTCTTGTTTAAAGTTCAAAGAACCCCTTTAACGTAAACTTTAAAATTAAATGTGAAATTAAAACAGTATACACAAATGCTGATTCAGGGGGAGACAGGAGTAGTCCATAGTGCAACCACAATGTAGAAAGATATTTTTGTTGAAGGTACACATACATATTTCCGTACTGATGAATGTCATGCTACGTACACCTTACAAAACAGAACGACTCAGAAAGAAGCACTGGTTTACCAGAACATAAAAAATACATATAGATTTTATGCAGTGGTTCACCAGGACGTAAACTACAGTATATATAGCTTTACTGGCTAAGTAAAAAAATATTCAGATGTAACATTTTTGTACACGTTTTACATATACAACGATTACAAATGAAATAGTCCTATTTATTATATGCACGGGATTAAATTGTCTTACTACTAAATCGCACTGAGGCGACTGTGCAGTAGTGCTTACAAGCATTTCCCACTACAACGGTCTTAGGTCGATTCCGGGTGGGATTATTCCCAATTTACACATGTGGGAGGAGTGGCGTACGTAGTCGTTGGTTGGCAGGTTTTCTTGGGATACTCTCGTTTCCTCCGCCCCTGTATCTGCCTTTTCTCCACACACTAATTAATATCATACACTCTAACGGTATAAACACCTTGCTTATAAGCCCCGACCAAAAACTTTCCATTCCATTAAAGAAATGCATGTGGAAATATTGACACATGATTATCGCGTACGCTCCTGTCTAACAGTGTGCTAAAAGCATATATTGTGTACACAAATCTGCTGTTCAGTTTGTATTTAGCCTATACTGCCAAAAAAAGGAATATGTCTTTGAATAGCAAACATTGCCGTTTATTTTACGATTCCCGAGGTTCGGCAAATTTCAACCTATCTAATCGTATGGTTTTTTTGCGATGGGATTAAACATTTTTGTTCGTTTTGAGTTATAGCGCATTAAAAAAAACGTATCATCAGTTCTGTGAAATATTTTGAATACAGTTGTTGTTTGAAGACATTTTTGTTTTTTTTTTTGTTTTAACATTGTGCACTGTTTCTTTTAAGTGGCCTAGCTCTGACAAGCTCTGTGTAGATTTAAAATTTAAATAATAACGTCCTATTGTGAGTACAGCCGTCGAAAACTGATTTGGCAGCTCTCGGGAGTCTCTGCTCGGTGATTATATCAACAAATTTGCTTAAGACAATAACCATTTATATTAGAAAGCTGCGGCCTGCGATGTGACAACCCTGTAAACAATGGTAATTTTATTGTAGCTTAGCTCTCACCCAAGGTAATATATTTCCCTGAATTTTCTGAATATCCTACAGACAGACGAATAGAGAAGATCCATAGTCGTGGCAGCGACTGAAGTCACAGAATATTTCGAAAAGCAGAAGTAAGGTTATTTATACTACAGATTGGAAAGAAAATGTGTTTTCTTATGGGAGAGTTTGGCACAAGAAAAATTCTGCCGCTAGTTTCCCTGCTATCGCTAAGGGACCAGAAAAAACGAAACTGTAGTAAAATTAAATTTAAATAGCCTTGGGAATGACAGAAGTAATTTAACTTTATTTTAAAATGAAAATAAACCAAATTCGCGTTTTGAATTATCAACATCATGTAACTTAAAATTCAGGAAAGCTCTGTGATGGGTCAGTTTGTATCCATTACCGATACCAGCGCTCAAGTGGCAGAAATTTTCCCTGTGCCAAACTTTTAACATTGATCTTCGTAACCTGTAGTAGAATTAACCTTAGAAGAAGTGAAACAACCAGAAGGACGACCAACTCAGTCACACACACCAGCTAACTAGCTTAACTGGCCAGCAACATGGCGGAAACATCTACCGGCAATCAGCGTAAGGTGGCTGCCCTGCTAGCCAGCAACCAGAATGAGAGGAAACCTACCGAAACATGCAGGAACCAAACAGACACAGAGCTGGTATTAACAACCTTGGGCAGCTTATAAGCGGCGAAGTTTGCCAGTGTAACATGAGCCTCTACGTCATTTCACGTCTGTATTTTTATTTCGTCTGAAGCGAAGCTCTGGTACTGTGACCCTAGTCTGCAGGGTTGCCATACTGAAGACGCGGTATTAATTTGGAGATGAGAAGGTAAGCTTATGTTAAGACACTAACCAGTTAGTAGTGCATTTAATTGTAGTTTCGATTATGAGTGTTACATTATAACTAGATATAATGGTATATCGCAAAAATCTTTGTGCCAACATACCCTTGAAAACACTGTAGCTTCTTGCGGCATGTATGATTAGGTAATATACGTCTGACATAACGTAGCTGTCTGCAGACAAATAATATACATAAAATATTACTAGAAACCTGACAAATTAGCGTTTCCTTTCAGACACTAGCTAGAATTCCAGTGACTGTAAATTCGTGCTACTTTCACAATTGGTCGTTGACTTATTTGACACCACCTTGAAGTCGATGAGCCAATAATAACAATGTACTAATTGCGGGCCCATTTCACTGTGTTTGCGAGCAGCCAACGAACAACTGTAGTCTACTAGAGCACACCGATGTTCTTGGAGACGAGCCTACAGGTCAGTGAACCCGAGAATTTTTCCTGTCTCTAAGTATTACAATAGCTAGGGCCACGATTTTGTCGCGAAAAGATTTTTGCCCCACTTAGTTTCAGTGTCTCACGTGCACATCGGCAGTTCTGTTTCAAGGTTATTGGCAGCGTGTCTTTGTTCAGACACGTTTCTCATTTGACTGCACCAATCAGAATAAGATTATTGTGAGTCTGTACGTCTATAATTTGCCAAGGCCAGTGAGAGTAAAATCATCCAATCACAGACAATGTAGCAGAGCTGCAGGTGTGCACATGACTCATCGAAACCAAATGTTGCAAAAATCTTTTCGCCATAAAATCGTGGCTCTAACAATAGCAGATTCTTATTTGCTCAGTCAAATAGGGTAACAGCTCTACGTACAAGCGAAAGCCAGTAATATTTTCATAAGTTGAACGTGCGTTGAAACCCAGTAGACAATCAAGTTTTCCCGCGATAAACCATTATATCTAATTATAACGATAAATCTCATACACAGAGACTAATCAAAATTTTATGCACCAGAGTACGCACGTAAAATTGATTCGAAAGTTAACTGTGGGAGAGGGGAAACCCCAAAATCTGCTGTCTGCCTGGAGCCAACTTATAATTTCCTGAATGCGATTCACATCCCACACTTTTTCTTGGGCTTGATTCACTGGTAAGACATGTATTTAGGCTTGATAGGCGAAAACACTTGTCGTTCGTACGTTAAGATAAAAAGTGTAAGTATCATTGCTAAGTAAGAGAGTTAATTTTTCTATTCATGTAAGGAATATTCACACGCTGGCCGTAAAAAAAGCGACCTAACACTAGGCGAACTCAATGGCTAAGTGTAAGAGAAGGCTAAATGCCTTAACTTTGCCATTTAAATGAAGTCATTAAATAAATAAATATACGCCGTATTGCAGTGCCACTAGTCATACGCTACTTAAATGCAGTTTCGTGCGTGGCACATACGGTAATGCTAGAAATGTTAATCGACATTTCTCTGAATTTCAAAGTAAATATGAGGAACTTGTACCGAATATGGCCTGCTTAAGGTTAAAAAATCATGTGTGCCTAAGTCATTAATTATATTACTAATATATAACACATGGATGATGTAAGACAGATATTTATGTATGGTGTATGTTCATACTGGATACTAGTGTGTATCGATCCTACATCGATATCGGCAATACCTCACAGTGGCGACTAGTGGGCCAAATTGAGAACTGGGCCATACTCGGTACAGCTATACCTTAAGGACGAGTTTTAGAAAACAATTTTGGTCAGCTTTGTAGGTTCTAAGGTAATACGTTTTCGGTGAAATATGAAAAAGAATTTAAAAAAATGGCAATTTCTTCAGTTTCACAAGCAAAATTATTGAAAACATAATATTGCCGAGTTTTTTAAATGTCAACCGAGTCATGATTTGGCATAGCGTAAAGCAAAAATATCTAAAAAAAAAAAAAAAATGTTAGCAATCTAAAACGGTGACATTCTCTCACTCAACAATCTTGCACTTGACCTTGGCGTCCTAAAACATAAAACTCTTTGTCTGCACCGAGAGCCATTTATGACCCTTTTAGTCGTCCTTGTTCCTAGAATGTAAACACAGTTTTTTATAACTTAAGCTTCGTAGTACGATAAATTGCTCGCGGCTGAAATCTTCTAAAAGCCATGTCCTACGCATGCTTCCTTCCATCACGAAGTTGCCTTGCCGAGAGTCCAGCGATTATAGAGCACCGATCGTTCTGTTACCTGAAAATGGGATATTTGTTTTAAAATAAGTTCTGTCTCGGTTACAGAACTGCGCGGGGTACTTTAGTAGAAAAGTTTGTCATTTTGCGATTCTTTAATACTTTTCCTATTTATGAATTATTATAAAAACAGTTCACAATAATTTTATGTTTACATTGTTTTCCTGGCCTGTTATACTGTTATTTACTGATATCAGTACAAATAGGCACTTTCTAACTAGTTTTAGACATGGAAATTCCGTAATGAAAAATTGTAGTCCAATGGAGACATGCGCTGTAACTTTACGTTTCTATTTACGTAAAAAATGTTAGTGTCACACATAATCCCACTGAGACAATCCAGAAAGGAAGTCATACAGTATCTTGCGCATTGAGGAGATTATGTATCCAATACATAAGTCTGGATCGCCTCTAAGCCTTGAAAATAGATCTAAGAGGCGTCCCGATTTCGTCTACTTAGGTCTTAAACGTCAGGTATTTACATATCACTGCCAGCAGCAGCATTTTATGTATTAGGCGTATCGGGATTAATTATACCTCTCTGTGTCAACTTGTCAAGGTTTATCACTAGATATTAAAATATTTCGCGAATTCGTTTGGGAAGATTTTGTATTTATAACTTCTTTACTTATGACATAATTTTGCTATATAGGATCACTAAGTATTTGGGAACTTCCAACCAATAGCAAATCTTGCAACAGAGCACTGACGTCAAATGTAGAACTGGTCACTCATTAGAGCATCAGCCAATAGGGACAGAGTGTACACAGGACTGAGGAGTCTAACCGGCAGGTCGATTTCCGGGTTTATATTTACCACAAATATGGTCTAGGAACACGATGGCGAAAAATTGTATAGTTAGTGAATGGTTGTTTTTAGTAGTTAGACGGGTTTAGAACTCAATAACACAAAGAATATATTACAAAGATTTATTCGTATTTCTTTTCAATCTGAAGACTCAATGATTATGACTCTACCAACCACGAAACTTAAAAATAAAACAATTAGATTCCGGCGATATTAATGTGTAAGCGTTATAATTCTACCGAAAAAGGATAAACTTTATTCGGTTACAATTATTAGATACTAATCTACAGGACTTTATCACATTACATTACCTTATTCAGTGTTGGGATGGCATTACTGATTATGAATTTTGTATCTCCGGTTGTGTAGTTCTATGGAAAAGGTAGTTTTCAACTACATTAACCAAAGTTAATAGTCAAGAGAGTGAACTGTTACTTGGACTACCAGCCCTTGCAAACTACAGCAACAATCATATTTTAAACCCTCACATAAAAAAAAGTCAACCCCACTCTTCCCCAAAACACAAAATAAATAAATCAAGAAAACATAAAGCCGCGTAACAATCATCATACCAGAATACATTCAGAAATGTATGAAGCAAACGCGTGTGGTTTACGTGGTAGACGTCATCGCTTGTCAACTCGTATTCTCGGGGTGCTCCTGCTTGCCCGCACTCGCATTCCGCAGCTACCTCTTCCTCATTACATCGACGTCGAAGCTTTTCGCTCTCCGTGACTATCCGCCAGGAATTTAATTTTATGTGGCAGGTCAGCAGCGAGAAAAAAAATTAAACTGTATATATTTTAACCGGATGCTGTTGATGATGTAAACATTATTAGTGATGTCATTTCTTCACACACATTTTTATACACTGTAAATTCCCGCATGACATGTACATTGAAACCAACTGTTAAAAAAAACTTTTTGCCACAAAATCGCGGCATGTGCATAAAGCCCACGCTTTTTTGTGTAAATAATTATGCAACAGTTTGTTTCTACGTCTTACGTGAACATCTGCAGTTCTGCTTCAAGTTTATGGGCACAGGCGCGGCTCATTTGACTGTGCCAACAGGAGCAAGGTTACTGCGACACCACACGTTTGTGATTTGCGGGTAGATCCCCGAGACGCTGAGAGTTAAAAACAGCCAATCACTGACCATGAAACACGTTTGCATATGTGCACATAAGACAGTGAAACAAACTGTTGCAGAATTCTTTCCGCCAAAAAATTTTGGGCTCTACAGAAACACTTTCCGTGGAACCATTTAACTGGTTTTTAGCCAGAAACGTACAAGATGTAAGGTAAAAATCCTCCAGTAACGCACCTGCAACACAAATGCCACTCGCTCAAAGCGTATACATAGAGATGATGAAATATCGCGAAATTTTTTTGTGACAACATAGCCTTGAAAACACTGTAGTTTCTCGCCAAATGTATTGTTGGGTGATATACGTCTGACACTCCGCAGCTGTCTTCAGACCAACAACAGGCATTAAATAGCATATTCTCGGGATTCTTATTGGCTCAGTCAAATAGGGTAACAGCTCCATGTGCAGGGAAAAGCCAATGAGCTTTTCATAAACTGAACGTACATTGAAACTCAGCAAACAGTCAGGTTTTCCTGCGATAAACCATCATCTCTAAACATACAGTATTTTTGTGCTAATATCGCACGCCTTGGAACACCACCACGCTACGCTACTGATCAGCTCATTTATAAGACAAAACTCGTCAAATAAATATAACCGACGTTACATGACACCAGTTGACGGCTTAGTCGAATATTTTCCAAGCGTCCACACGCGGTGTGACACGTCAGTTCCAAGTAAGAAACACACTTTTCAACAGCTGTGTTGCCAGTCTTTTAACAGCTGCTTCCATTGAAAAGGCAGTTCTTTCCTCTTCCACGGGTGATTCATGCGCAAACACTCACAGCTAACAAACTGCGCAGTAATAAGTCTGTCTTACGTAAGAATTCTACTTTATGACGGTTCTGAAGGTCGTCACGTGACCACACTTCTACGGGAAGATACTTTTAACTATGACATATTTCACAACCGAGCGAGGTACCGCGACGTCACAAAAAGGTTGGTGTCGCATTCGGGAGGACCCGGGTTCGATTCCAACCTGATTGTGGTTTTCCAATTGTTTTACCGAATTCGCTGCAGGCAAATTCCTGGTTATATGCTTTTAAAAAAAACCATGTCTGATTCATCTATCAGTTATAGTGTTTATATAACGTTATATGGAACCGTCTCTAATGACTAGAACCACGAGTTTTTCTCGTATTAATTTAAGGTCATATTGAATGTGAAGTACGTATACTTCACTGTCAATTCTGTAGTCAGACGACAGCTGTTTTGACACGCTTTTGACGACTGCAAACCAGCAATAAGTAAGGAAATAATCCGCAAGAATAACATCTATTACTTGCCTCTACGATTAGAAGTCAATGGGTAGGGTCTATTCGATTTGGGACAGTGTGTATATAGGACTGAGAAGTCTAGGCTGCTACCACATGAATACGCGAAATACTTGTGCCTCTACTAATGATCTACAAAAATTAAAGTCTGTTTCACAGATTTACAGACATATTCTGAACCCTTTGACTGACATCTGAGAATATTTGTGGAGAAATCACATACACAGGGACAGGAAAAGTTCGTAATTTCAACGTACCTTTACGCTAGACTCCACTGTACTATGCGTTTTCAAGACACAGATTAACATATATATTCTTCCCCTTTTGACTGACATCTGAGAATATTTGTGCAGAAATCACATGCATAGAGACAGGAAAATTTCGTGATTTCTATGTACCATTACGCTGGACTCCATTGTACTATGTATGCGTTCTTGAGCATTGACTGTCTTGTACTTGTTTGCCGCTCTGTTGAGCAACCAATTTCGTTTTAAGCAGAACGGGATTTGGTCCTTGTTTTCTCAATGGTAGACAGAGTAATTTATCGCAGGAAAAGTTGGCTGTTATGTTTCAATGCAGTTTCCACGTGTGCAGTGTTCTTATACGTGTTTTCACGTACTACGGGGTCAATGAGGGTTCTGGTATTCAGGTACTAATCGTATGCTGTTAGTAGGGACAAGAATTTTCGGCGATAAGATTTTTGCCCCAATTAGTTTCAGTGTCTTACGTGCACACCCGTAGTTCAACTTCATGATTATTGGCAGAGTGTTTTTGTGCCAATCCGTATACCGATAACAGCGACACATCACGTCTGTGATTTGCGGGTTTAACCTCAAGACGCTGGGTGTTACGGCATCCAATCATTGACCACACAGCAGAGATTCAGGTGCGCACGTAAAATACTGAAACAAAGTGGTGCAAAAATCTTTTCGCGAAATTTCCTATCCCTAGGTGTTAGTAACCAGTCATTTGAATCTCTCAAGTTAATGTCGTCCTATCATATAAGGTGTAATGAGTTACAACGCTTTGGTAAAAATATTTTCTCGATTTTTCACTCTCTCTATTTTTAGGTTCGCTTTCGACCAAGTTCTGCAGGAGTAAGCTTCTGAACTGAAGTCCGACTATAGTAGAAACGTGCATGTGTTTGGTTGATTGATTGAAGAGATTTTAGTCAGCACTTAAGGGCTTATTCAGGAGTTTTTTTTCGAACAGGTGACAATAACTTAAATATTTTTTAACCAAAAGCCTTGAAAAATTTTGAGTCAATGTGCAGTCACACAATGCACAATACTGTGGACGCATTTTTTTAAAGTAGTGTACCATTCGTTAAAAAAAAATATTTTGCTTCATTTTTGCTTATTTTCACGACAAAAAACGTGGTACTTTGGGCGATGAAATCTAAAAAACTGTTCAGTACATTTCTACAAAAAAAAAACCAGCTACAAAATATAACATTAAGTGTCAAAACTGTGGAGCAAAATTTTGATATGAGTATTAGGTAGCAATAAAAAAACAATTTCCAAATCATTGCAAAACTCGGTAACAGGCCTGGCCTTAACATCTAGGTCTTTAGTAATGGTGAGAGGTGACATGATGTGAGTATGGATAAGCGCCGGAATGAAGGAGCGGAGGAAACGGGACATCCCCAAAAGAGCAGCCGCCAACCAAAGGCATCGTACGGCATGATACCTACATGCGAAAATCCGTGGACTGGCCCAGACGGGAATCAAATCCAAATCGCCCTGGTAGGAGGCGAGTGCTCTAGCCACTACGCCAACCGCGGCCCTCACATACGTTTTTGATACAGCCTGCACTGGAATCAACTCGAGAATTGCCCTGATCCCTACGCATAACGGTGGAGAAACTCAAGTATAATTTTCTCCAAGGTACAACTATAGAATGCGCTTACTAAAATTAACTTGCTGGAGTAGTGTAGGTTATCTCAGTCACGGGATCTGGATTCGTTGATTACTGTGACGTGATGAACCCCTGCAATACTGATAAAGTATTTAAATTGACAGGAATAAAAAAAAAATCTACGTATTTCCTACGTGATAAATATTTTGCTAAACACTACATCAGCAATGCATTCTTTACGCTGCATAGTATTTATATTAAAATATAATATCAGTTTCAACAGTGGATTGATAGGCCATCAGTAGAGATGGTGAAAAATCCCGAGAACGTTTTCTG
Organism: Medauroidea extradentata; assembly: GCA_003012365.1. NCBI lineage: Eukaryota > Metazoa > Arthropoda > Insecta > Phasmatodea > Phasmatidae > Medauroidea > Medauroidea extradentata. The sequence goes on from PNEQ01047535.1 coordinate 192,948, forward strand.
CCAGCGTATTTTGCAAATCAGTGTAGCGTCCTGCGTCATGTATTATTGGCACGCGGTTATGTGGCACAATATAGTTGTTAACAGACGAATCACAGACGTACAGTAGTAGTGCACCAGAGTTATCATTGGCCCAGTCAAATAGGGACTCGCCAGTAACGAAATAAAAGCGTAAGAAATGAATACATTACATTGAAGCCTTGCAAACAGTCAACTTTTCCCGCGATAAACCACCTTCCCTAGCCATCAGTTGAAATTTCGAACACGGGTGAACTTCCTTGGGGTACAATTTCAAACACCTAAAACTAGACATTTTGTCTGACCTACCCTACCCTCGAGAATTTCCACAAGCGCCTAACGAAGCGTAACTATTGCACGATGCGGAGTGGCTACAAGCTACAGGCACAGACTAATTAGTAATACAGACGTGAAATGACGTCGCAGTTAGTTTGATACGCGCGAACCTCGCCTCTTATTGACTGTGCGAGGCTGTAGATACCAGCCCCGTGTCTGTTTGACTCCTGCATGTTACGGCATGTTTCCTATTGGCCCGGCTGCCGGCTATAGCAGGGCAGCCACATTACGCTGAGGTTCTTAAATGTTTGTTGCAATGGGAGATTACAATTTGAATTTATTGGTTTATGGACACACGTCATTTCTCATGTTTTGTTGACCAAACTCGTATTTTGTCAATCTGTCTTTCAATACAAGTTTGGTCAACAAAACATGAGAAATGGCGTATGTCCGCAAACCAATAAATTCCACATTACGCTGATTGGCGCGGCAGGTGCCTCCGCCATATTGCTGGCCAGGGAAGCCATTTTGCTGGCGTGTATGACTGAGTTCGCCGTCCTACCGGCTATTTCACTTCTGTATTGCTTATTGTTCTGTAGCTGTAGTTTAGCCCACGAACCAGTGAGAGAAGATGTTTGGACGGCTCGTTTGTGGTAGTCTAGTTAAATAAACCCTAAAATTACCAATTAATATGTACACGATTTTGAAAGTCAATAACGGAAAAGTACAAAACAAACATACTAGATAATAATATTTTCTAGCTTAATAATCAAACATTTACCCAGAACGATGCATTTGCACGAGATTTACATATTACTGAGTTCGCTGTCCTCCCGGCTATTTCACTTCTCTGCTAGAGGACTGACCTGGCTCGCGGCTTGCCGCACGGAGAGACGTCGCCATTGCCGCTGTGGACGACCACCTTGAGCTGCAGCTCCCCGCAGTCCGCAGGCGAGTTGGTCATCGCTGGTAGTCCGAGGAGGGCGTCTTCACTGCGACGTTCGTCGCCGGCGCGCCGCGACGCTCATCTCATGTGTCTCTCGGGCCGGCCGCGTGGGGCGCGCGCTCGCCACGCCACACGCACTGCAACTGACGGGCGCCGAAACAACGTCACATCACGCCGGTCCCAGCCAGGAGGCGTGGCTCTACGCCTGGATTCAAGGGAGGGGGGAGGGCAGGCAGGCGGCATGCTTCTGGGTAGGCGACCGCTGCTGTAGCACAGACTAAATTATAGTACAGACCAGTGGCATAGCCGTCTTTAGTAGAAGGCCGCGGCCTTAGATCTGGCAACCCTGCACACAAGGGTCAATTTAACACTTATTTTAGCTCTCCATAGACCATGGCTTTGCCTGATTCGTTATTGTGCCCTACATATCGGCGAATCAGGGGACGCCACAGCCGTAGGTGAGACATTCACATAAGCAGTGTTAAAATGACCTTTCCTGGCAGGGTTGCCAGATCTAAGGCCGCGGCCTTCTACTATAGACGGCTATGCCAGTGGCGAAGCGTGGTCGTGTCCCAAGGCAAGCATTATAATATCCGACTATACACTTTGAGCAGGTAACAGTAGTTTTGCTGATACCTAGGTGTATTACTAAGGCCTGGTTGCTTTCGCGAAAAGATTTTTGCACCACTTTGTTTCAGTGCCTTACGTGCGCACCTGCATCTCTGCTTTGTGGTCATTGATTGGATGCCGTTATACCCAGCGTGTGGAGGATAAACCCGCAAATCACAGACGTGTTGTGTCACAGTTATCCATGTACATACTGGCACAGTCAAATGAATAATAACTCTGCACTAAAACACTCTGCCAATAATCATGACGTTGAACCGCAGGTGTGCACGTAAGACACTGAAACAAAGTGGGGCAAAAATATTTTCGTGGAAACTACCGGGTCCCATCACTTATTGATAATTAGTTCCTCGCCTCTTACATGCTACTGGCTGAGGAGTTTACCTACCTCTACCAGTCAAATGATTATACAGGCAACGGAAAGTTCTGTACAGTCACTACTAAACACCGCTTGCCCTTTGTTCCTGTCGCAGGGTGGCTTATTTCGATGACCCAGTTAAAAAGGGAAACAACTAAAAAAATTATATTTTAGAGTTTGGCTCACCATCCCATAGACAGAAGTGCACTCTACCCAGTTGAGATAAAAAGCAACACGTAAATTTCCTTATTTTAATAACGTAGCACATTATTCTGATTGCCAATAAAGTTCTACAAATTGGAATTTTCATTTTTAATTTAAACTTCAGCGAACGCAAACTATAAACATTTCAAACACCTTAAACAGTTGCTTCTATACTTTTGCTTCTAAGTTACACCAACAAAATATTTCAGTTAAATGTTAATTTCAGCGAAACGAAGATCTTTCTATATGAATTTTACTCAAAACTGGAAATTTCTAGTTGTTTCCTGTTTGAAATGGGCAATGGATTTGTAAGGATCTGTAAATTTCTCCTTATTGTCTGACAGCAAGCTAGACTGCAAATTACTATTTGCTCATGTGACTTCAGTTGGCCTGAGGTTTGTGTGGTGCACCTGCTGAAATAATGTCCAATATCTAGGGACTGTAGTTTTTTGCTAAAAGGGTTTTGCCCCACTCTGTTTCAGTGCCTTAAGGGTGTTCAAGTGTGATAAAATCTGAATTTTTTATTTTTATGAAATATCATTAGTTTTGTAGGCGATACTTGTGAGTGTAGTTTCCTCTTTCAAAACAATTTTAGCTCGCATAGTTTTCTCATAACGGTGCGTCAAAGTCAGAGTTGGCTTGTTACGCTGCCATGCAAATAGTGAAAGCTAATTAATCTACTTAAACGAAATAATTCACTGTGAATTTACATCCCATTAGCTATGCAATAAAACATTTAAATACCCACATTGCCATATTGTGAATGTTTTGAAAAATCACAAAAGTACAAAAAATACTTATAAAATTCTAAATTTTTTAAAAAATATAAAAATATTTCGCGGGGTATTTCTTAATGTTTTATTACGTAGCCCATGACATGCTATTTCACTGTGAATTATTTCACTAACATAAGTCAACTGGTTTTAACTATTTGCTTGGCAGCAGTACATGTAAACTTTGACTTTGACGCACCGTTATGAGAAAACTATGCGAGCTAAAATTGTTTGTAAGAGGAAACTACACTCACAAGTATCGTCCACAAAAGTAGCAATATTTTATAAAAATATAAAATAATTTTATTGCACTTGAACACCCTTAAGAGTTAGGGAACCTGGCGCGTAATAGTGATGTAGCCTATGAAAAATGTTTTCAATGAGTTTATATACGAAACTGTTATCCTATCATTTACAAAGTTCAGTCCGTTAATTAAAATCATGATTTCCAAGCTCCTCAAAAATGCTAAAGGTGACTTTTTCACGATGCTGTAGCTGAGAAAATATGAACCGTGACCGGAAAACCAAATCATATAAACCTGAATTGAACTTTACCACATTGTTGCAATATTGCCTGGCAAGCCGGACAGCAAGACGTCCGAGCGGCAATCAGGTCAGCGTTGGGAAACCACGGAAGACAGCAACTCACTTCGTTCCACAAATAAAATAACAGGGTCATCGCTTGAAGTCCCGTTGAGAAATGGTTTCTACGAAAACACTCCGCGCCTAGAGGCGATGAGGTGTTTGATGGACGTGTTATGTTCGACTTATCGCTTTCCCCGTTTCCGTGCCTCGAACGTAAAAAAAAAAAAAAAAAAAAAGCTAGCGTCCACTAACCTGCAGTTCTGCTTTATGGTTACTGGGCAGCGTGTCTTTATGAAGAGGCTACTCTCATTTCACTGAGCCAATCACAGTTAGGTTACTGCAAAACCACACGTCTATGACTTGCGGGTAGAACCCCACAAGTCGTGAAAGTTCAAACGTCCAATCACTGACCGTGAAGCAAAGCTGCAGGCCAGTGGCGAAGCATTGTCGTGTTTCAGGACAAGCGGTATAAGATCCGACTCTAAAAGTTGAGCATGTGTCAGTTGAGTTGCGGGGACCAAGGTGTGTTACTGGAGAATATGATCTTCACGTCTTACTGGCTGAACAGTCTCCTCACCCCTGCCAGTCAAATGGTTCCACGGGCAACCGAGAGTTATGTACAGTCACTGTTAATCACAGCTTGCCCTGAAACACAACCACGCTTCGCCGCTGAGGTGTGCTCGTAAGGCACAGAAACTAAGAGGGGCAAATCTCTTTTTTTTTTTTTTTTTTCGTGGAAATCAGCAGTCCCTAAATATCCCGTAATGCGGGCATTCGAAGCCGCGAAGTTACGGAGTCTGTTCGAGTGAGTACCGGCCCGTGAATTTTAGCCTGTCTCCTAACAATAACGCGGAATTTGCACGTCTCTGTAATACGGGCGAACTTCGCCGCTTATTGGCTGCCCGAGGTGCTGATACCAGCCCCGTGTCTCTTTGGCTCCTGCATGCTACGGCAGGTTTCGTATTGGCCTGGCCGCCGACTAGCAGGGCAGCCGCTTCGCGCTGATCGGCTTGAGGTGTTTCCGCCATGTTGCGAAGCTATTCTGCTGGCATGTGTGACTGAGTTTGCCGTCCTGCCTGCTATTTCACTTCTGTATTCCTAAATATTCTGTAGCTGTAGTCTAGTCCATGAACCAGCGATATATGTTTGGGCGGCTGAGTGTGTGGTAGCCTCGATAAATAAACCCTAAAATTATTTATTTAAACCAACTCTTTTAGAAAATCAATAACGGAAAATTTTAAAACAATAATACCAGATAATAATATTTTACAACTTAATAAGCAAACATTTACCCAGAACGATGCATTTGCACGTGGTATTGGCGTCCTAGATTGTTCTACAGAAATGTCACGCGAGAAAAAATTTTATTTAGAAAGTTAGAAAAAACTATTGTCTATGATTACTGTTTCTAGATTTTTGCAAATTGATAATTGGCTTCGAGAAATCTACACTTATTTTATACTGATTTTTTTTTATCACTGAACTAGGTACCATAACCTGTTCAGGGCGCTGTCTTAACCTTGTAGCCACGGCAAAAATTGATAAGAATTTACATGTTAAAACTTTGTTAGGGTTCAGTGTGTAAAATATTACAGCCTTCGAGTGAGAGTTTTCGTGTGTTATTGGGGTAGGAAAGCAATTATTTCTTCATAGCTTTCAGAGTACTAAAATAGCCTTAAATATCCTGCAGCAATGTCGGCCACTCTGAGACGAATAAAAATAACAAGACGTGGTGGTTTATGTGAGGTTCGACAGGTTTTGAGTCCCAACTCATATATTTCAACATGAAATAAAATATATCCCCTATTACTTCCCAACAAACATAATCTGGCAAGGTGGTAAATATGAATGGCCTAATTGTTTTTACGTCTAACCTAACATAAACAAACCAAGAGTACTAGAAGAATAGATAAAAGCCATAGACTTACCTACGATATCAAGTAAATACTTATAAGTATCCAATAAAAAACCTTACTTTTACAATACTAAGCTTGTAAACTAATGTCAAAACAATTATCAGTCTAGGAACTACAGCAAGAACGTCGTAAGAGATTAAAGTGGTCAATTTTTCCAAACATTTGACGGGGCTAGAAGATATACTTTATGAAACAAAATAACCTTCGAAGACTTGTGACGTTAAAAAAAATAATTTAGTACTTTTACAAACAAATTCATGAAAACTGGTTACCAAATTTTTTTGTATCACTTCAAGAAGTGCTGTAAAATTTAGAAGAATTTAGCTGTACATACGGTATACAAATATTATTTGAAAGTATACAAAAATGTTTGTAAGTGTACAGTATACTTCCAAAAATTTCGTGTGACATTTACAATATTTTCGTAAACTTATTTTTTTTGTAAAGAAGTTTCCAAAAAGGGGGGAAAAATTGTAAAAAAAAAAAATATTTATTGTGTAGGCCCACATACGTGTTCTGTTTATACTAACGTTGACGTGACGAACCGGACTTACGCATGCGCAGTAAATACCTCCAAGTCTGCCCAACAGCCGCTGGTGCTATAGCTGGCTTGCGGTTAATTGAGCAGGATTGAGTTAAACCTCTGGGAAGAAAAAAAACTGCCAAGCGAAAACAAGAGCAGCCACGAGTAAAACGAAGCACGTCCTTGAAACAAACAAGAGAAACGACCGCTACGAGGAAAATATAAAGAAGGCCAGAAGTTCCAGTGTTAAATCATCTGGAACAAAGGAAATGAGTCAGGTAACCAGTAGAGAAAACAAATACAATGGAGATTGAACTAGCACATGCCAAAAAAATGGCAGCAGAAATATACTCCAAGCACAGTTATAGCTGGAGTTATACACCCCGCAGGGATCTCGCAGTCAAGTATGTCCGAGAAGCGATAGGGAAGTAATTAGGTAGAAGGGTTTAAGCATGCATGACGTATAATTCAAGCGCTAAAATCATTAGAAGATATGATGGTTTATCGCGGGAAAACTTGACTGTTTGCTGGGTTTCAACATACGTTCAGCTTGTGAAAAAATGACTGACTTTTGCTTGTGCGTAGAGCTGTCGCCCTATTTGATTAAGCTAATTAGAATCCCGCTACTGTAATATTTGAGGTCAATTATTTGTCTGCAGATAGCTACGTTGTGCAAGACGTATATCACCCAATCATACATGTTGCAAGAAACCTCAGTGTTTTCAATGGCATGTTGGCACAAATATTTTCGCGATATACCATCATTAGAAGTGATGATTTATCGCGGGAAAACTTGACTGTTTTCTGGGTTTCAACGTACGTTAAGCTTACTATAAGATCACTGACATATGCATATACGTGGAGTGGCTACCTTATTCGACTGAGCCAGTGAGATTCCCAGTATTGTAATACTGGTGCCTGTTGTTAATCTGAAGACAACTACATTGTTAGATGTATATAACCCAATCATTAATACTGCAAGAAACTATAGCATTTTCAAGGGTATGTTGGCACAAAAAATTTCTGCGATATACCATCATCTCTACATATATTTGGTAAGGTCCATAATGACCAATTTTTCTGTGGTGACCAATAAGTATTTTTTTTGCAGTGTGTCCTAAGCATGCTCGAGCCGTCTATTCGTTAATTGTCTGACGTTCCACTGAGTAGCAGATAATGGACAAATGGTTGGGGCTTGAGTATAAATAGGACAATGGATTCTAACACTCACGAGGTTGAACTCGTAATATACTCCTTTCCCTAGTTATAGGCTGAGATGACTGTTTGCTGGTTTTCAACGCACGTTCAGGTACCATAAGATTGCTGGCTTTCGCTTGTACGTGGTGCTGTTACTCTGTTTGACTGAACCAATAAGAATTCCGCTATTGTAATCTGTTATTGGTCTGCAGACAGCTACGCTATGTCAGACATACATAACCCAATCATATGTGTTGCAATAAACTACAGAGTTTTAAAGGGTATGTTGGTACAAAACATTTTCGCGATATGCCATCACCTGTAACTATAGGTAGCGTTGAACGAAAAGAAAGGATACTTCATAGTCATTTCTGTGTTTGGACAACGGTTGTCTACTTTGACTACAGCAAGCCAGCAGTAAACAAGTAAATAATTCATAGCGCTATCACATGGTGCACGCGTCTACGTCTTGAAGTCATCCGTAGATCATCGATTGTGGCCAGAGCGTGTACAGGACTGAAAAATCTAAGCTGTTGACAGATGAATACACGAAATTCACGACTGATAGTTAGAGATGATGGTTTATCGCGGGAAAACTTGACTGTTTGCTGGATTTCAACCTACGTTCAGCTTATTAAAAGATCACTGGCTTTTCCTTGTACGTGGATCTGTTGCCTTATTTAACTGAGCCAATATAAATCCCACTATTGTAATATAAGATGCATTTTTATGGTCTGCAGACAGCTAAATTGTGTCAGACGTTTATCAGGCAATCATACACGTTGCGAGAAACTACAGCTTTTACAACGGTTTGTTGGTTCAAAAATTTTTTGCGATGTACCATCATCTCTACTGATAGTCATTTTAATAGCGCTTTGAGCTCTCATACGCAGAAACAAGGCATTTTCAGTGAAAATAATTTTTGTACCAGCTTGATTCACTGCCAAACGTGACCAAGTGATGTGCCGCAACGGCACACGTTGGACTCGCGTACGGGAGGACCCGGGTTCGATCCCCGGTTCCGGCCATCCTAACTTCGGTTTTCCATTGTTTCACGAAGGAGCTGCTCCACGCGAATGTTGAGAAGGTTCCTTAAAAAAGGCAATGGCCGACTTCTCTCCCAGTTCCTGTTATTGTACCTATTTGTGTGTCACCGTCTCTAACGACATCGCTGTCGGCGAGACGTAAAGCCCACTTACCTTACCTGTCTGACCTGAACATATGCGATTCTGCTGCATTGTTAGAGGCAGTGTGTATTTGTTAAGCTATGTCTCATATCTGCCAGTTACAATGAATAAAGTAGGCTAGCCTCCAAGTACATCTGTGTATTCAAGCATACATCTGCTCACTGGTTGCTCGATGATACAGTGATATGGGCCTGCATTTAGTTGCTTCTGTACTATTGGCTGAGCGACTTCCAGGAAGTGTCAAATAAGTCACGGGCCAATTGCGAAAGTGGCACGAACTTACAGTTGCTGGAATTATAGCTTGGGGCCAAAAGAAAACGCGAATTTTTAAGGACTCTATTTATGGTCAGTGATTGCAAATTGTTAACTCTCATGTTCTACCCGCAAATCACAGACCTGTGGTGGTCCAGTGATTTTGTGGTTGGCGCAGTCAATTGAGAGACATAACAGCACAAACACGTGCTACCAATAAGCGTGAAGCAGAGCTGTAGACGTGAGTAAGGTATTGGTACATGCTGGGGAAAAACCCCAAGACGCTGAGAGTTGTAAACATTCAACCTTGGATCATGAACTAGAGTTGCAGCTGTGCTCGTAAGGCATTGAAACAAACTGTGTGCAAACGTATTTCGCGGAAATTTCCGGTCTGCTCATACGTAATTGATTTTCCCTGAATTGCTTCTCTGTCGTACATGCTGACGAACCAGGGAACTGTATTGCCGCGGGGGAGCTCAAACGAACAATTTTGGCAGGGTTGCCATATCTACATCCACCATCTTCTACTAGAGACTGCTATAGAAGCACGAGTATTTCGCGTAGTCTATTCAACTGGCAGCGGCCTAAAGCTTTCAGTCCTAGCCAAGGTTGGGGCAGTAGCAAGTGTTATTCGAAAGAATTGTTTCCTTATCTGTTACTGGTTTGCAGTCGTTAAATGTGTGTCAATCAAGTATATGTTTCCTACGTTCAACCTTGCCGAGAATGAATACGCGAAATACTCGTGCGTCTCGTTAGCTGAAGGCAATCCAAGCATTCACCTGCCTATCCTAGCGTCCAGGTGTCAATCAGTGATCTGGCGAGCAGTCTTTTCGCCGGTAGCTCACCTTAATGAGGCACTACCTTTTTTGACGTAATACTAACTATACATTTATGGTATATGTGTACATACATTTTAAAGTTATGATGCATCAAGACCAGATATTCTTAAAAAGTACCATCAGACATCCAATGTAATACATCAATCAAATATTCATTAGAGATTATAGGAGGAAGCTAAATTATACAAACACATACAACGTCCTTAAAATGACATTAATGACTGTACATTACATCGCACAATTCTTTTAAAGATCATAATTTATGACATTTATACACAAGTAGTACTCAAACACGCTCAACAACTTCCGAATAAACAAGTTTCTGCGAAGCTCTCCACACCTTGGAACGGCATGGGCCGACGGCCACTCTCATTGACAGCGAAGTCAATAAATACAGAAACATAGGATCGTAAAAATAATAGCTAGCATGGAATCATTCACATATTTGCCTGGAGTGATAGTGGAAAACCATTAGAAACCGAAATAATGGTGGCCGGACCGTGAACCTAACCCGGACGCTCAAGTGTACGAGGTCCGAGGAGAGGATGGGAGGAATCTAGGGACATGAAAATTTTGCGAATTCAATTACCCGCCTGCTAGAATCTATTGTTCTATGAATATTCAAGCCTTGTCTATTCGTTCATTATCTGCTGTTCCTCTGAGTAGCAGCTAGTGGACAAATAGTCAGGTCTTGAGTATGCATAGGACAATAGATTCTAGCATGTAGGTAATTGAATTCGCGAAATTTTCCTGTCCCTATGACAAATGAAGAAGGTCTGCAAACTACTGAAAAATAAAAATAAATATGAACATTAGTGCCCTTATTCGTGGGTCATCGTACATACTAACCAATTAGGTATCGAAGCTCCGTTACTTAAAAATGTAACAAAATATTTTATTTTGTATATTAACGGGACAAATTTACACAACACAAAACATTAACAGACTACAAAGTACAGTACACAAGTGGACACATAGCATGCAAATGAAAATACTAATATTGTTACTACCATATAAGTAATAGATAAGTAAAATAATGTTATGCCACAGAGAAAATAATGGCGTGTATAAGCGTGAATTGCATACAATCCACAGAGCCCTTTGTGACAAAGCTAACCAATAAAGATAAAAGGCATCCATACAAATTACATGCTCATCAAAAATACGAAATAACTCGGCAAGAGAATATTACGGATATTAATAATGGTTAATGTTTTACAAGATTACTGATATTCATAACAGCCGATATACGTTTACTTCTGATAATGAAGGTGCAACGGACCAAATTTATTTGTAAGCACAAAAAATAATAATGATGGCAGGGGACTGCCGTTAAAATAACAAAAGTGGACCCTTCTTACAAAAAAAAAAGATTTAGGTTTCTTTGTGATTAAGTTCAACAACGATCCATCATCTTTGATAAGGTAATGTGTGATTTAATGGTTACTGAAGCATTTTATAAAGGCTAACCAGAGAAATGTATGATGTAAGTTATTTATATACCCTTTATACATCGTCATCTGACAGGTTCGAAGAAAATGGCCTATATACTGTTATTTGGCCTATAACACTCGTCGTGTTTCAAGACCCCATAATTTTTGCGTATCACTTATCAAAGTCATAAAATGGCCGTTGTGGTGTAGCCAAAACTAAAAAAAGTAATTAACTTGCAGAAACACGATAATTCATATTCATACTTAATGCTATGAGCTACTTCAAGACACTTTTGGGGTTACATAGTGAAAAATTTTTTGTATTTTTTAAAAATTGATGAAAATGAAGTTTTTTTGCATATAGATTAGTTGTGACAGTTAGTAAATTTTAGAATAATAGCTTTTGTAAAAAAAAAACATCGTCAAATGCATTGACATATTAACTTTCAGTTCATGTAATACTGATTTAATAAGTTTGCTTTTTTTTTTCATTTTGGTTACACTGCAAAGGCGATTTGTTGACATCGATGAGTGATAGTGCAAAAACTATGGAAACTTTTTTTAAATTGGGGAAACGGCATATTTTATAATGTGTAAAAGTTGAACACAGTACGGCACAAATAAAAAAAAAATATATATTTTCGGGTCCAATACCCTTAAGTAACAACTCTTCGAAATGTTTACGATTTAACTTTAACTGTTGGCTTACTAAGGGTAGCAAACAGTTATAAACGTAATATTTATGTAGACTTATTCCAAATATTTTAGGTTGTCATAATTATGTTTATCGTAGTAATAAACCGCTATAACGCCGAAGCGAGTTAAGCTCACTTCACTAGACTCAACAATTAAAAACCTTTTTTATGATCACAAAACATAATTATTTAATCCGGAGTTTCTCATTCCTCAGAGTAAATCGGCAGATATTTAATGCATTGACTTTAGTATGTATTAATTTAGCAGGTTTTGGTGGCATACTAAAGACTTAATTCCAATGCACTAAAGGGTCCGCAGTGGCAGAGCGGTCAGACCATTCGCCTCCCACCAAGGCGACTTGGGTTCGATTCCCGGCGGGGTCGGTCCCAGAATTTTCGCATGAGGGAATCGTGCCGGACGATGCTGCTGGTCGGCGAGTTTTCTCGGGGATATCCTGTTTCCCTCGCCCCTTCATTCCGGTGCTGCTCAATTCTCGCCTCATGTCACCCCTCACCAGCGCTGAATACCTCGATGTTAAGTGCTAAACAAAACCGCTCACTCACTCCCAACCACGTGACTCGCCCTGCACGGAATAGGCCTACGCCTAGCGCAACTGCAGTAGTATAGTATGTGTGCAGTAGAGGATCAATTTGGGTGGCCGGATGGTTTCACCAGTTTCCTTCTCCCCGCAACACTACCGCTGTTGTCGTTGACATGACAGGAGGTTATTTCTGTCGCCGAGTAGTATCTAACCTACGATAGGTATTCAAGCAGTAAAACTGCTTCAGAGACGTGTTGGAAATTGTTTTTACTGCAGCCTCATTTTTCAAAAGCTAAAATTATTTGATTTTGGTTAGTTTTCAAATAAAAAAAAATCCCTAAGTCAATAATCATCCAAAATTATACATTTCCTAAACAATTTTCGCACTGAAAACATTACGCTGCATGGTGAAAAGAATTACCAACCAGTTTATATAAAGGTTTCTCGATATCTGCTTAGTTTTGGGATTTGTAATAATTATACATATTTTTGCGAAAATAGCGTAAATAGGAAATATAATTTTAGTTTTTTTTTAACTGCAATTATATCTGTAACAACAGCAACGTCAAATAAATATCTATGATGTGTAGAATTCTATCAATATATATTTTATCCGGCAGTAAGGTTAAAGTTACATAAATTTACCCAACACATAAGTTATGACACAAAATACAAACATTCAAGATGGTGACCATCCCTCTCTCGTAAAATGTTTCTTCACAGCAACGATAACGTCTCTTAATGGTATTTAGGCAAAGTTCAGTTTTATGAATAGATCAGATTTTAACAACGTTAATTTTCTGCTTAAACTTCGGAGTATTCATGGTAGTTTTAAGGCCAGGCGCTCTTGTTTCTCCTTTTTTTTTGGGATAGTTATTTTTTTAAGCTTAAACGATAGCATATATCAAAAATATGTTCGGCAGTTTTGTTTAAACTAGGTTTTGCGGTGATATTTTTTTCAAAACAATAAACAATACGGTTTCGGCTAAAGAGTAAATTAATCAGAAATTCGTTAGTGAAATAATTAGCTATAACCACCGTATTTTCTACCTTGAAAAAACCGCCATCACAGAGAAAAAGTTTTTAAACAAAACTGCCAGACATATTTGTGATATCTGCTCTCGTTTAGGCGTAAAAAATATTAACGGTAAAAATGTAGAAACAAGAGAGTGTGGCCTTAAAATGAGACATAAGGCGCCTGAAACTTATTTAGTACAATATTACGTACTTACATTCTCGTTTGGCATACTGAAAGTTATTTCCAGTATGAGCTATTAGTTATGCAGTTGTGTGAAACGACAAGTTAGCATCACATGAGTAGTAAAAGTTTAGTCAGATGTGCCATCAGAAACGGTAAGAAATATGCGCTTTTCACGTGTTATCAAATTATTCATTCGGAGCATTCTGTGCATGACACGAATGTCCGCTATTAAGACATGTGTTGCCGGGTTTAAGTTAAAATTGTAAAACATATTTACCATAAAAAAATACACTTTGCTAGGGAATATTTTGATTTGTTCCGCTTCACTGTCCCCATGCTACCATTTGTCCGCCCATCACCATTACATTAGCTAGTTACGTTAGAAAAAAATTAAAATTAATATCTCGCTAAAATGTACATTTAAAGTCTCCTTGGTGTAGAAAATTTCAAACTTTAAACTTAGTTCAATGTAAAATTCTTACTCACTCTTTCTTCGTCAATTGGCCCCCAATATTAATATATTGAGTGGGCCAAGGACTCTGTCCCCATGCTACCATTTGTCCGCCCATCACCATTACATTAGCTAGTTACGTTAGAAAAAAATTAAAATTAACATCTCGCTAAAATGTACATTTAAAGTCTCCTTGGTGTAGAAAATTTCAAACTTTAAACTGAAAGTTCAATGTAAAATTCTTACTCACTCTTTCTTCGTCGATTGGCCCCCGATATTAATATATTAAGTGGGACAAGGACTTCGTACAGGACCAAAGTGTTTGTTGTTTACAGGCCATTCACGTTAGAGTGAGAACTTTTTCCTTTCACTAAATTTGTATATTTTCGCCATTTGTGTAACTCGTATCTAAATACAGGGTGCAGAGTTCACAACACTCAACTTCTACAAGGCTACAATATCAAACATACATATTACCATTCTTAGAGATGATGGTTCATCGCAGGAAAACTTGACTGTTTTCTGTGTTTCAACACACGTTCAACTTACCAGAAGATTACTGGGTTTAGTTTGTACTTGAAGCTGTTACCCTATTTGACTGAGGCAATAAGAATCTCGATATTGTAATATTTGTTGTCTATTACTGGTCTGCAGACAGCTACGTTGTGTCAGAAGTATATCACCGAATCATATATTTTGCAAGAAACTACAGTGTTTTCAAGGTTATGTTGGCACAAAACATTTTTGCGATATACCATCATCTCTAACCATTCTTGAAAGACGGTATCTAAAGTGCCCATTTTACTGTAAACCGCCTACAGTTAACTTACGTTCGCAAAAGAAGGAAAAAATGGAATGGGCAGTGATGTTGTGCGCATTTAGAACTGGAACACGCTGTTATGCGCAGTCGACGGCGCGGATCGTGCAAGGAACGGAGGGCGCTTCAAGTACTGTGCGCGTCCTTGAGTTCGGCAAACTCAGATGAGACAGCCTCGAACGTTCGATACAAGGTTGCCAGTTGAAGTGCGGCAACGGAGAAAGAACCCGTACCGGAAACGGGGCTGCGTGGATACGTATCGTCCGCCGTCTGGGGCGGTCCCGCATTGTTTGCTGTGGCGCCATCGATGTTGGACGAGCAAAGTTGTGGGTCTTTGCAGAACGACTGAAAGTTTCTGATTCCTTACGATTGTTTAGCATCTCATACGCGTGAACATCCCCACAATGCTCGATAGATCGACAACATTTATTGTGTTGACTTGTGAGAGATTTACAATGGAAACAGCTATAGAAATAATGATGATGATAATAATTATAACAATTTACCGTATGTGTAAGTCACTGCCAGAAATTAAAATTTATATTAGTCAGTAAAACATTTAATGGTAGTGGTTGAACTCACAATTTTGTGCGCATTAATCATAAGTTGAAAAATATTTGTCTTATAAGTATTTATGAATTATTTTTAATTTTATATTTCTTGAGACTGTGATATACATGATCAATTTGAAGTAAAATTTCTTACTCTAAAAAGTTTCGAAGAGAGAAGAGGTTAAGGAGAATTTTGCGACAAACTGTGCTGGCAAAATGTCAACAACAACAACAACAATACGACCATATCGAAAATTAAACAAAACACTAGCACTGGAGAGTTAAAAAACTTTTCAAAGTAATGAATAAGGTTAGGTTTGTACGTGTGGCGGCAAAGTTTCACCATCAAGAATGAGAACATTAAATTTTAAAACTATGGACAGCATTCAGATTCGGCTAGCGCTAACATTGTGATTGTTCTCACAACGGAACACTTCGTTTTTTCCATAGAACAGACGAAAATTTTTTGTTTCTTCTACAGAATCTATTAGTACGTATATAGAACTAATTATTTGCGCTACAGATTTCGTAGTTGTTTCGTTTACAGATACAGAATAAATTGTTTCGTCTACAGAACTAATTGTTTCATTTACAAACATTATTGTTTCCTTCTACAGAATATATTGTTACTTTTTCTTCTGTATAATCCAATATTCTTCCTACAGAAGTAATTGTTTCTTTTAAAGGCGAAATTTTTCCTTCTACAGATGATATGGCTTCTTATGTAAAAAATATGTTTCTTTTACAGAATATATTGTTTATTCTGCAGATTACAATTGTTTTCTCTGTACTCCATATTGTTGTAAGAAAAATACAAATGTTAGAAGCAGCAAAGCATGACTGCTATATCTATTTTAAAATAATTATGGTTTGTACAACAATACTTTTTTTTTTGTTAGTCAATCCGAGTACTGTAAACGTTCGTCTGTATAGATCCCTCTACTTTACGAGGTGATATTCTACAATTCGTGTTTGATTCAGCCTTTGGAACATGCATCAAATTGGCAGTTTGAAAGCGTTTTGAATTCCGTTGGACAAAGCTACAAATGACGCAACGTCTCCGGCCGTGGTACGTTCATTCCAGTCGACTGTGCCTCACGTCAACCTCCTGCCTTTTGATGTATCTGGAATCTATTGTGAAGCGTACGCACTCGGAAATCACGGATGAACCAAAAGGGAGAACTGATATTGGATCGGCACAAACTCGCACAAGTATTCCTTTGACATTTCAAGTGCTATTCACTTGCATTTTCCGAAAGATTTTGCCGTGTCAGGTAACCGAGCCTTAACATTACTTTTCAAATCTCTGACTGAGATATGTTACAAAGTAGGGTGAAATCTGGAACTTCTTTCAGGCAATATATAAGGCTTTAGAAGGAAATCATTATATAACTTACTTATATATTATGTTTGTGTACGTAAATATTTGAATTATATAAACACAATAGCATAAGTATTACTCGCGGTAAAAAATGCAGTGTATACAAGGAGACAAAACAAATGAGTAGCGAGTGATTTTTTGAAACGTTGATAAATACTTTTTGCTGTGTGAAATTGTTGAAGGTTTGTTCAGAGTGTGTGGAAATATTTACATGACGCAGTAAACTTAGTAAATTAATTTCGTATTTTAAGCTGTCTTCATAAAGAAATTAGGGCGGCAAATTTTTTAAATTTAGTTTTTTGATTAAATGAAATCATGTCTCTTGTAACTCCTTTTGTACATATTTAATTATAGTTTGGCATTTGTATTTAATAATTAATCTATAACGTTGCTTAAAGGCTTGAAAGCTACCTTAACAAGACTTTTTGAGAAAATTTAATTGATATTGTTTTATTTATAGTTTCTTTACAAATATAAAAAAGTTAATAACTTTTTACAATTTGTGTTTTATATTACGCTTGCATTGCAGTATATTAGAGGAAACTGTTTTTGGTGGAACAGTTTTTAATTGTAAGAATCACAAAATTATAATCTTAGATTAAGTAGGATCCAGGTACATCCGAACGAGCAGTTTTACTAAAATTTATACTGTGCGAATATCTTTGTTTACATGAAATGTTAAATTGTCTCTACCAAGCTATTTATTTACCAATTTACAATAAGTAAAAGTTTTTTTATGCACTGGGAATGCTAGAGCATGAATTCTACAATGAACTAAATTAATTATAACAGTTAGTTTTTTTTTCGAATATATTTTATCTGCATACGTTTTATTACGCATCCGTACAGTGAAAGCGTTAATTGATTTCCTCAGTGTCTTATTTTTACTGATGCTATCAGTATAGTTTTCGGGAGATTCCAGATGAGCAGTTTCAACAAATAGAGTCAGTGAAGAATAACTGGAAATCAGTGATTATTTAATGATTGTATTTTAAAGTGAAGTTCGAGAAGTAGTGATTTAAAAATAATAATTACTAAACAAAATCATTATTATAACATTTTTTTACAGTTTTTGCTGGTTGCACAGAATATGTATTGAATTATTGCATTAACCACACAATTTATAATAATGCGACAATATTCTTTGATTTCCCAAATTTGACTACTACATACATTGCTGTGAAGTCATGAGGATTTTCAACTCGCGTCTGTTATTAATGAAGTGGATAATTTTCGTTTAACATTCTAGTAAAGGCAATCATTTCCTTTACAAGCTCTTTCTTTGTATTGCGGTATCAGATTTTTGTATCGGCACGATAACATTTGTTGCATCATCTAAGCAAATGTGCGTTTGAGTCATGTGTTGAATAAATAAATGTAATGTAATACAGGATTTCACAGTAAAATATGTATTAAAATAGTAAACTATTTTTCTTTGCTTTTTTATTGCTTTGTAACGAATAATTTTAACTGTTTTCCTAAACATATAAGTAGCTCTACAAGTGAAATACTATGTGTTCACTATACTTATTTAGTTAATTTTGTTTACTCAAAACATAAACGTAAGCATCTCTGTGTTTACAATGTAGTGGACATAAATTACTTTACGTGTTACGTTCAAAAATATTCCACGAAATTGTATTTTAAATATTTCCTGTTTTAATAGTTTGTTTCAAAAATATCTTGGTAACTAGTTAAGGGGTATTGATCCCTACCACCTTGGATTTACCTGTTTCTTTTCGATAACTTCTGCTCCAGTTTTTGTCACGACGAGGCATAGATACAAAATTAATCGATTTTCTGTAATTGCTGGAACCATAATATATTCATTATTTTGCAACGGGAAACAGCTTAAAGAAAAAATTGCTTTATTTACGAGAGCGACTACAGAGGCCGCAACATTAACAGAAACAATGCCATATGGATTCCAAAAAGTGAATGAAACAATAAACTATGCCTTGTCAGCGTGAAAAAAGTAAAACAATGTGCGTATTCCCTGATTTATAAGAAAAACCGTAAATCCGATCTGACAGGGATCAATCCCCCTTAAAAAAGAAATACTTTCATAATGTCTTTGATTGTTTTTTTCAAATGAGACAGAATAAAAAACTGTACTGTTGTGGACATAGCCATTGCAATATTATGTCGTCCCAGAAATCATAGAATGAGACTAAGAAAAACAAACAAACGAAAAACTAAAAAAATGAGAAGCCAAGCTAGTTTGGCTAGTCAACACATCCATAAACCAAAAAAACAGAACATGTAAGATTCTATAAAGAAGTAAGTCAACAATAAATAAAGGAAATTAAAATGAACATCCAAAAATAAATGTCAAAATACAAAACAAAATAATCTGTAAAACACAGGACGCTACAATTAAGATATCACAGACAATACTGGGACGAAGACAATAATGGACACAAGACAGGATAACAACGACGACGTAACATACAACAGGCCAGACGACACTAGGATGAAGACACAAAAGAACACAGCAGATTTCAAAATACCGACTTTCCATGTCATTTCGGGAACTGACAAGTGGAATTTTTTGCTGCACAAGGTAATCCCCGACCTGCTAGCTGGCTTGATGGGACCTCCCGGATAGTTTTTTTTAAGGGGAGGAGGTAAGTGCGTTTCATGCTATTCGTTGAAATTGTGAAAGTGGTGGCTGTATCCTTGTCTTTCAGTTGGAGAGGTAAGGAAATACTAGCCCGTGGTGCGTCTTGCGCTAAGATCAAGACCGCAGGGACGGTCTTAAATATGTTAAGTTGTGGGAATGGCCACAGTAAACCAGCGTCAACACTGGAGGAAACCTGCTGCCTTGTCTTAGACTTGAGTGCACCCTATGTTGGGCTGCAGATTGTAGTTATTGCGAAGCTATCGCCATTGTGATGAACAGCAATGGCTTATGTAGTAGCTTTATGTAGCTTTGATGGTCTGCAGGCGAGCCTGTTGTAGAGAGTAGTACTGAAATGCATCAGGGCAACGGGAGTTCCGTTGCGAATCCTAGGGAATAAAATTGTGCATTATTTATAGTCTGCAGTGCTACTCCTAGTGTGACAAATTACAGTCGAACTCTCTCCTGATTGGCCGCACACCTTTAGTGGGCTATATAGTCTATTGTCAGTTCGCAAATAATTATGTTTCTTTTTGTAAAAGGTTTCCACATGTTTCCTAATTAAATACTTTGCTGACTTTAATACATTTGCGTTATTCACAATAAATAGTAGTACGAAAATTTCGCAGACACATTCCAGGTCAGGGTGAACGCCAATTATGTATACTTCATTGTCATGTCTGTGACTTGCTGGCGGCTGTTACGAAACGCGTTTGACTACTGCAAGCCAGTAGTAAATAAGGAAATAATGCGTACGCTATCGCTTGCTGCCTGCTTGTACCGTTATAAGCCAATAGATAATCGATTGTGGCCAGTGGGTGTATAGGACTGACAAGTCTAGGCTGCTGTCAGATGAATCCGCGAAATGGACGTACCTAAACAATAAATGATGATTATTTTATTTTTATTTTGATAGGGTGTGTTTCTAGTGTAAGTGGAGTGGCATTTTCCCATAGTAGTATATGACTGTTTGCCATACATGTTTGGCCACTTCGGATTTTTGCATCTCGCCTCTTTTGATTTTATTTTATGTTCTTTAATACGTGTGGAAAGAGCTCTGCCTGTTTATCCTATGTGTACACTTCCACACTCGCATGGAATTTGATAGACACAGTTCTGGGTTTGTAGTTTTTTAATTGCTGGTTTCACTTTTTTAATGATGCTTTTTAATGTGGACCTTAGTTTTGAAAGCAGTCTGTATAGTGTATCTGTTGCCTATCAGCCTTATATTTTCAGAAAGGCCCCGGACATATGGAATCACTAGGGTTCCTGCAGGTTTTAAATTTTTTTTGTGCATTATCGAGATGTGTGGGTTGTTTCTTGAGTTTTTATCAGACTTATAGGATATCCATATGCGAGAAATAATTTTTCCAGGTGGTTATGTTCAGAAGCTAGTGGCACTTTGTCGGTCTTTTTAAATCTGCTGTGTTCTTTGTGTCTTCATCGTTGTGTCGTCTTAGTCTGTTGTCTGTGATGTCGTCGTTGTTATCCTGTCTTGTGTCTATTATTGTCTTCGTCTCAGTATTGTCTGTGCTGTCTTAATTGTAGAGTCCTGAGTTTTACAGATTGTTTTGATTTGTATCTCGACTTTTATTTTTGGATGTTTATTTTATTTTCCTTTATTTATTGTTGAATGATTCCTTTTATGAGATATTTCATGTTCTTGATTTCGGTTTACGGATGTGTTGACTACAGCCAAACTAGGCTTGTATTCTCACTTTTTTGTTTTCATTTGTTTGTTTCTTCTAAGTCTCATTCTAAGATTTCTGGGACGACATAATATTGCAAAGACTTATGTAATCAATGGTACAGTATGTTAAGAAATACTTTTTTAAAAATTAGGTTTACCATCACTTTAGAATGTGCACCTTAAACGAAAAATATTTCTTTTATAAATATTAATATTTTTTTCCTTCTTCCAATTTTCTCTCGGTGCTCGCACGTAAGAATATTTTTGCAAAACGCTGGTACCTCGCTGAGTTCAAACAGCAATGTTTTAAAGAGTTTATAATTTGTAAAACAACTTTAATTGTGAAAACATTCACGCCAGTATTTATTGTAACATTAAATAAATATATATAAATATATATATATATATATATATATATATATATATATATATATATATATATATATATATATATATATATATATACTGTAAAAAAATTTAAGGTAAATTTACGCTACATGTAATGGAAGCTAATTACCTCTACAAGCGAGGGAAAATTATTCGACACGTGTCAAGGAATGTTACTCAACTGTTAACGTAATGTTTCATTACATATTGGCGCAGCCCTCTTGGACAATTTGACATAACGCGCGAGCGAAACTTCCGAGTGATTTGTGTGGCGAATATACTACCTTGCGGAAATTTCCATTCATATTCGGAAATCAGATTTCCCTCTCAAGGTTTGGGAATATTACCATATATATGAATGAGTAATATTACTAACTTTTTTTACAGTATATATATATATATATATATATATATATATATATATATATATATATATATTGGAAATATACAAGAATATTTCTGTAAATATTTCTGTCTGCGTCCAACAAATTTGTGTAACGTTTACAACAGTAGTCTGTCTGTATTTTTCACAAACGTGTGTTTGGTAACCAAGTTTACAAAACGTGTAGTCTAAGAGGAGTCTATAAATAAAACTGAAATTTATAAAGGTGTAAATGTTTACGCGGAATTCTCCGTAAATAAACATTACAATTTCCCTCTTAGTTGAAGACGAATTGCTTAACTGTGCGCGTAAGTGTGATTCCTGCACCACGTGTTCTTCACATTGGACGAGGTTACTGTATTGTTAAAAAGTCAAATCACGCTTCCTGGTGTTGTAGGCGGTTCGACTTGTCGATTGCTAAATGCTAGCGCACGGCTCAAGCCCCCGCAGTGTGAAACAGCACAGTCTGAATACAACACACGCTTACACACTCACGTCTTAATACGGCGGCCGCGAAAACTGCGATGAATCATCACCAGATACCCAGAAATGTCGCTAATACATCTGATAAGACGTTATATTTTAAACTGTTTTACATGGTAATTATTATAGCGGCTAAATCAGAAACTCTTACTTCAAGACTGTGCACCAATAACAAACTTCCATGAAACACTCGCTACACTGTCGGCCACCCAATGAAACAGCAACCATTGAACAAATAGCTGCAGAAAGAGTGTACACAGGACTATGAAATCCAGCTGGCTGGTAGTTGAACCCTGCGAAATTCTCGGGTCTCTAGTCATCAGAGTGAGTGTTTTTGGTCAGCGCTTAACATTGAGGTCTTCAGCGCTGGTGAAAGGGGGAACATGAGATAAGTGTGGAGCGGCGCGGGAATGAAGGGGCTGAGGAAACGGGAGATCCCCTAGAAAACCCGCCGACGAACGTCATCGTCCGGCACGATTCCTACATGCGAAAATCTGGGGACAGACCCCGCCCAGAATCGAACCCGGATCGGCTTGGTGGGAGGCGAGAGGTCTGACCCCTCGACCACCGCGGACCCTCTAACCATTAGATATTGTGGTATATCGTGAAAATGTTTCGTGCCAACATATACTTGAAAACACTGTAGTCTCTTGTGGTATATATGATTGATAGGGCCCAGTAGTTTTCGCGAAAAGATTTTTGCCCCACTTTGTTTCAGTGTCTTACGTGAACACCTGCAGCTCAACTTCATGATTATTGGCAAAGTGTTCTTGTGCAGAGTCGTTATTCATTTGACTGTGCCAATCAGTACACGGATAACTGTGACACAACACGTCTGTGATTTGTAGGTCTAACCTCCACACGCTGGGTGTTACGGCATCCAATCACTAGGGCCCGGTAGTTTTCGCGAAAAGATTTTTGCCCCACTTTGTTTCAGTGTCTTACGTGTACACCTACAGTTCAACTTCATGGCTATTGACAGAGTGTTTTTGTGCAGAGTCGTTATTCATTTGACTGTTCCAATCAATACACGTACAACTGTCACACATCACGTCTGTGATTTGCGGGTTTAACCTCCACACGCTGTGTGTTACGGCATCCAATCACTGACCACATAGCAGAGATTCTGGTGCGCACGTAAGGCACTGAAACAAAGTGCTGCAAAAAACCTTTTCGCGAAAACTACCGGGCCCTAATGATTGATGTATTAATACGTCTGATGCAACGTAGTTATCTTCAGAACAATAACACGCATCTAATATTACAATAGCGAGATTCAACATTGGCTTAGTCAAATAGGGTAACAACTCTGCGTACAAACGAAAGCAAGTAATATTTTTATAATCTGAACTTACGATGAAACCCAGCAAACAGTCAAGTTTTCCCGCGATAAACTATCATCTCTACTAATCATCTCAACATGGCGATTAAATATGGGACTTCATTGGTTTTGCGCAACAAATGGTTTGTCATTTTTAAGGACCGGAACATTTGTGGGGGTTTACAGACTGTAAAAAGCTTCCTAAGCAGTAATGGAAGTGTTTCACCAGTTCACAGAATGGGAAACTTACATTCTTCAGAATGTAAACTGTACAACTGCTTACCACACAAGTCTGGTAACATCGGAATACGTTTAACTTTTTCCTGAAATATTTATGTCTAGGACTGCTATAAACAAAGCCCACTGCACACGGAACGATATTTCCTATGATATCGTATACGGGCTTTCTCACTTGGATCTGTACGGGCTCGTCTGCAGGAAATATCGCTGCTTACGTGCAGTGCTACTAGCTTGTCTACGGGTTTTTATAAATAGACATTGTGCTATTTTCGCTACGTGTATATTAACTGTTTTTTTTTATCTGAGCCAATGAGAACGAAATACATCAACACGTGACTCGTTGTTTGCAATTTACTCCGGTTCCCTTACATGTTGGCGGGCAACGAATATTAAACGTCTACAGTAAGTACATAAACCTAGGGCCTAGATTGGATAAAACGTGTCTTTATTCTGTACGGCATCAAATATTTAATGCTTCCACGCATGTAAACCTGTACCGTATGCAGCGAATCACTCACTGAGGCCCGCAGCACTGCTATTTTATCAGCTTATTTCGAAGCTCTTTGGCAAAAGCGTAAGAAAACTCGTAGGAAATTATCGTTCCATGTGCGGTGGGCTTAAATTATGAACAGGAAATCTTTTACCATACCATTTTCTTAACATTCCTAAACAAACATGGCTGCGGTAAGTTTACAAAAAATGACAGCATTTGTTTGTTTGTATATATATATATATATACGTACATACACACATATACAGCACTCAAGCTGAGTCTGAAAAACACCGACAAACTGTTAAGCGAGTCACTTTCTGTTCCCAAACTTCTCGTAAAAGGTTCACCTTAGCGTGTTCAGACAAGAGGGGCATTTGTCACATATAGGCTACGTCTCAGTACTCAAACCACTTCTTCTCATGTTTAACTTTCCAGACACAATGAAAGTTGTGTGCAATACAAGGGTGGCCGACCCTGTTATCTTCATAATGGCGCATTGTATGAACGAGCAAATGCCTGGGGATTACAGATCTCGATGACGCAAAACTATGCTCTGGGTTTTGTCCTTTTGTCTCACATTGTTTCCGTTTTTTTTAAAATCAGTTTCAAATTTCAATTTTCAAGAGCTTACTGCTACCTTAATATTCAATTTCGGCGCTAGTTGTCCTGCATGTTTTCTTCTAAAATTTTTCATAACGAATAACCTGCCTGAATTTGTCGGTGTTTTGTGTTTAGAGTGCTTGGGATTTGGACCTGTGCTTATAATATCATGGTAAAAACAGGGGTAGTAACATACCTGTGGAGCGTAAGATGGGATTTGTTTCCGTGCCAAGTAGCCACATTGTGCAAGTAATATGTCAACGTACATTTTGCCACTTACATTTTCATCCCCAATATAACCCTGGATTCGGGTGGTGTGCTTACGATACGGCCACATATATCTTACTTATCTCACTGCTACTGTTCTGACCTGAATATTATGGGTGCAGGTTAAATAAGCGAGCGGTCCAAACATTATTCTACATTTACTTGACGTAACATACATAAAATAATACCTGGACGTGGAGCGCAAGAGGGGACTCTCTCCGTGCAGTCTTGCCACATTGTGCACGTAAAATGTCATCGTACAACATTTGGCACTTTCATATTCGTCTCCAGTTTAGTCCAGGATTCGCGTGGCGTGCCTACTATGCGAATGTTTCTGGACAACCTGATACCTGTGTGTGTGTTTGTGTGTGTGCGTGCACTGTTTGGTCTTGTATACGCATTCTGGCCTTTATTATAAATTGTTTGAATACAAAATGTAGATTTTGTAATAGACTTTAAATCTAGATGAAAAACGTCCAACAAAAAGAAGTTCACAGCGAATTAGTTAATATTTTCAATTCCAGTCTCATCAGTGAACCAACTCAAGCACATCCTCCTACACGAGTTGAATGTCACTTCAGACTGCGTCATGCTTATCTTTGACGAATGAGGGTGAGTTTATCGCGTCTACCAATACCGCTAATGCAGTCTCGGGCAGGGCATAGGAAAACAACAGGATAATGGCGAGTGTATTCACCTCTGTTCTGTAGTTATGGAAGTTTTCCCCAACTCGGAAAAAAACCCGTTATGAAATTTACAAGGTAATGGATCTGCGGGCGTATCTCCACGAGAAGCGGCCGCCGCGCTGCTTCCATTAACTGGATGAAAAACTGCGTTAACGGGAGACTGATAAGCGCTTACATGATCGCGAGAGGCCGGCGACGGCTCGCACGACAAAGGCGGGATTCCGGGCCAACAATACTGTTTCATCGCCTCTGCTATACTCAGCTTCACAAAACTCCAGTAAATGTTTGAGTCACTTACCATTTACGTGATGTAATGACTCTCATACCAAAACAGAGAGTGTTGTGCATTCAATAAGAAAAAAATAATATTGATGTCCGTAAAATAGGATTGGCACTATTTGGATTGTCTTTGAAACATTATTTTCTGTAGACGTAACATTATGTTCCGTAGAAGGTATAAAGAGCTTAGCTATTTCTACAGAATAGATTGTTATAGAAATGTTTGCACCCACAAACAAATTAAATTTTTGCACCCCTTCCACTTCCTATTTCATGGTACCTACAACAAGTGTTTCCTCCATGAACGTTGAAATTTACCTTAGACGTTTGTTATAATACTAAAAGTTTTGATTGACGTTGTGTCAAACATTCAGAACACATAAACGAATAGCGACTTTAGGAGTGTAAAAATTTACCCACGTCACGTGAAACAGAGAATAATTCCCGATACGTTGCAGTGTAGTGAATAGAGGCTAGAGTCTTTCTAATTTTAGTGCACTGGAAGAAAATTATTGTCGTGGGTACCATTCTTCCGTTTAAATAGGGACAAAAGTTCTGTGTAATTGTCGGTACTATCTGGATTGTACCTACATGAATTTGTTCTGCAGAAATTACAGAAATAACAGTATATTCTGTAGAAGGAGTAAAGAGCATTGTTACTTCTGCAGAACAGATTGTTCTTACAACAAAAGTAGCGATCTGCTCTATAAAATGATTAGATAATTCACCTGCTGTCACAGCATTCCAGGTTTGATTCCCGGCGGGGGCCTCGTGATTTTCACATGTGGAAAACACAGCAGATGTTGTAGTTCTACTGTTAGTGTTCTGAGATTGCTTCCGTCCCCTCCCCACATCGGTCCTGCATTCCACCGGTCCTTCATTCTCACCTCATAAACTTTAAAGAAATCAAGATTTATCATTTGAAACTGGCTGACCTGTGGAGTGCGTCAAAAACGTTTAAGACAAATTGTGTTCCTTAAAGACCAGTTAGAAGTTCTCAATTCAGCTCCACTGACTGCATTTTTATATTAATATGGCAGAATTAATGTATGCAGGGTAAGTAATTGTAGAACTTTAAATAGAAAGACGTCAAATAGGTAGCATTAAGGACAGACGAAAACATCTCTGAATTAGAGTGCCATAAATAGGTTCGCCTCTTTAAGTCATGTTCAAGTAAGTCTGCAACGGTTAGGCAGGATGCACTTCAGGTGAATTTATCAGTCGATGAGGTAATTGGTGACTGAGAAAGATTTGGCTTTAGTGCTAACCCTGACCTGATTTAAGTGGACCATAATGCTATGTTAATGGTTATGAAAAATACAGATTTACGCTTTGTAAAAGTGCAGTTCGTTTATTCAAATTGCATGTGTATAAAACAATTATATTACTTTAAACTTACCAAATTAGTAATTTAACGAAATTGTGGAGTTCACATTTTGGCGACTGTCCGTTCTAAAAATGTTAATCAATATATTGTAAACCGTATACTTTGATGAATACTTTTGCAAAACAATGATTTTCGAAAAGTTAGTTCCAGAAAATATTCGACAAACAATTAGGCGAAAAAAAAAAAAACGCAAATTGAAATATGGGTTTTGAAAATACTACTCTCACCAAAAATAATTTAACATGTGGAATTACTGCTGATACATTCTTGTTACTGTACATTTGGAACGGTAACCAAATATAATTAACTTGTTATATGACGAAAATAAAGTACTGAAAACAAATTACTTCGAATCACTGTTTCACCAGCAGAAGTACATTAAACGTTGGCCCAACAAAGAGCATTTGTTTGGAAACAAGGGCTATATAATGGAATGAACAAAATAGGTCTGTCCTAGACACTAAGTAACACCGAACAGTTCTCTGCTAGCGTGTGCAAGAATCAGAAAAATATATTGTTTGTCATAATATGTAACGAATAAATGTTTAGGTAACTGTATACATAATTAATGTAGGGCTAGTTAAATTTTATTTTAATATGCAGGGCTACTAAGAGTTTGATGTGCTTCTGTGGCAACGAAATAATATTCTTCAAAGAGGAAAAGTTGACATCATGTTCCAAATTCTTATATCGACAGCCTAAATTTGAAATCATTTAAACGTATACTGTTATCTGTTGGCTTGGTGTTAACAGCACAATAATGTATTCTCGTATACATATATCAGCTGCCCGAAATTTTCGTACAGGGTTTTTGGTGTTATGGTGTTTGCTGGTACAACTTTAGTGCCAAGTAATATTATGCTAAATAAAATGTTCATTCAAGGTATGTACAAAAGGCAAGAAAGTACTGTGTAAGACCATTTTGCAAATAATTTACCAACATCGTACAGTCGTTTGGTTAAATGTTAGTACTATCAAATTAGCTAACTGCTGGCTTTTGACAAGTACGTATGTGTTGCGCCAAACGTGTTCAACTAATATTCAGGAAAATCGATTACTTTATTTGTTGACAGAGCGTCTTCCTTACATTTAATCAATTTTAATGTATAATTTCCTGGTATGAAAAACTTATTATTTGAAATATGCGTTGTTGTGACATGTCGGTATAATTTTAGATAAGTTACTTAATATTTTGAAACTAGACTATCATAATTTCACTAAAGCACATATCATATTTTGAATTGAAAGTAATTCTTTCCTATGCATTGTGTGCAAACAATTATTTCAAATATTTTATACATGAGGACCGTCTTTTTTAAATACGAATGATTTCAAATTAATTATAAAAGTTGATGCATAAGGTTCGTAAAGAAAGTTTTTAAGTAAATTTTTTCTTCACACATATGCACATTTATCCGGGATCAATTTCAGATAAGTAATTTTTACAGGAGTACATTTGTAACTCTATTATAGTGAAACATAGGTATTTTATTTATTAATTTTGTCTTGCTTATTATATAAGACTCTTGGAAAATCATTTAAGTTAAAAAAGGCAGTATTGGCCATTTAAATATTTCTTCAGTGCAACTACAGTTTCAATAATTAATATATGTTGTTTTGTGATATTACTATCAATTGTAAAAAAATTTGTTTGTATATTAATATACGCAATACATAGCTTAGTAACTTCCTATCAGAGAAGCTTAGTGAATTAATGCCTAGCATTACAATTCTAAGAGTAAAAGGATGCTAGGTCGCTACTTGTAACAAAAATTAGTCCGGAAATAATTGATAGACCTACCAATTGTAGTAAGATAGGTCTGAATTTTTAAATTAAAAATTGGTAGATACAATTGATTTGAAATAGTAATAACCAGTATTAACAGAATGTAGTTTACTGACTGGTATTAATAACGCTGTAACAACTAAAGATTACTGTAGTGTTGTTTAACAATTCATGCAATGGAACATTGGACGCGACCGTGTAAAATTTTTTGAGTCTCAATGGCATCAGTATGAAAGAAAAAAATTATTTAGACTGATTTTCGTCTGATTAAGTTTCAGTGAATCTTAAAAACCAGCAATAAATTAAAACTATTTGACGATGGGTCTACCATAGTGTTCGCGCTTGATGTTATCCTTGTAAATAACCCAATTACCCGAAATTGTGTCCTTTTATGCTTCTTGGGGTTATTTTCAAAAATTAAGGTTTTAATAGTAGGTAAATTGCAACTATATCTCGTCCGCGAAGTATAATTTTATGAATATGAACGGTAATTCAAGATGTACAGTGGTTCTATAACAGCATAAATAATATTTGAAAAGTCACCTTAGTTAATTTAACCGAAACACTTTATACATTGTAAAATATGCAGTAAACATTTTAATTATGTTTATTTTTGGTATGGTTCCGGCTGCAGCTTTCCTGGGACTTCTAAAAATTTCCGGACTTCATTGTTATAATTTAAATAGGTGTTTTGCTTTCAGGTGTAGCATATAAATTTCTTTTGAACTCCTTCCTACTTTTTTTTCTACTTGTTCTGAACTCACAGCTGCTATCGCGTGACGTTTTGGTCGCCATTCAGTCGATATGAAATGAGGAGAAGATATTCACGAAATTTTATTCAGGGCTAAAGATACGATATTCCAAATTAAATGTATTCATGTTTTATATCGCAAGCAAAGAAAGAATCAAAACCTTTTATATCACTCGGTCTGGCGGCACACAGATACCGCTGCTACACAAACTTTGCCAATAAGTATAAAAAACTATCATATTTTGTTCAACAAAGCTGTCTAAATCAAAGTATATTGAAGTTGTGGGAATTAATAAACATATCTAATACTGTATGTAGTTGAAGTAAATCAATTTTGGAAGTAATAGCCTGCGTTTTTTAAAAAAGTAGATTACACATATTTTCCAAAAAATACACAATTTTTTGTCTCTTTAGCGTTTAAGAGCTGCTAAGAACCTGTTCCTAAATCACTTAATAAATAAATCAGTGATGTTTGACGGCTAAGACAAAATTCCACGTTATTACAAATAATTTGACATTCAAACACGAGATAAACGACGCTAGGTTGAAAGGGCCACCCACCTCGGATGTTTAAATTAGTGTTCTCAGAAAATCATTATACTAAGGCCGTGAATTTTCTTGCTTGGATTGTGATATCGAGTGTCACTTGTAGCCAGGTTTTAAGAAGTGTATTAGTAATTTAATGGAGCCATGTTTACATATCATTATCGAGAGAGTGTGTTTCATCGCGGGAAAAACTGACTATTTGTTAGATTCCAGTGTAGTATTAGGGTCTGACGTTCTTCTATTGTTATTCGTGTGTTCAAATTTGACAGAGCTAATGAGAGGGCTGGTACGTCACGACCGAATGTGTGGTATTCTCCTGTAATCAGCCGAAGCTGTGTCAAATAAATGTCGTGTAATCAGTAGAAACCTGCAAATTTCCCGTCATTACCTGGCAGCAGACTGGACTCAAAGCTACTCTGGGTTTATCAGACTGCTGCTGTTGTCGGGCAGTTTCTGTGACACGCTACAAAGGACTTTAATCAACCAGTGATGAATGGTCAACTGTAAAATACCCACTACCTTGTAATGTGGGCCACAAAAGTACGAAGACCAGTAGTAAATAACGTCACTGACTAGTATGGGCCAGTGAACTTGAGCATATCGACAAATAGTAACACGAAACATGCAGGTGTCCACTCATCATGTAAGGTACGATGTACCAGAATGTTTTACAGAGTATTACGGTAGCAAAGATTTTCCCGTTTTCCCGATATGCTATGCTCGCTTACAATAATTTGTAGAGACCCCTGATTTCCACGCAAAATTTTTGTGGCATCTTTGTTTCAAAGCATTAAATGCTCATCTGCAGCTCTACTTCGCGATTATTGGCAGTATGTCCTAGTGCAGAGACGTCCTTCATCTGACTGAGCCAATCAGAGGAAAGGTAGACAAGATGAGTATTCACGGATATACGCCATTGCTTGCGAACGTTGCCAAGTCGCAGATAAACCCACAAAAACATAAAAATACAAAGAAAATAAAAATGCAACAAATTTACGAAAAAATTAATTAAATAAGACTAGATATGGTCGTTGTCAACACACACATAAATAATTCCAGAATAGGAATACAGTCAGTATATGATAATAGAGACTAACAAAAACAAAAAAAAAACTGACAGAACAAAGTATATGAACAGGACAACGATGGTGGACTGCAGTACGACACGCCTGTTATTTGCTGGCGAAACTCCAAGACGCTGAGGCCGTGTACCAATTTAAAGAGTACTTTCTGGAGGGAGCACTTTTTCGCATTATCACGAGAGAGATCTCTCTGGCACTCACTCTCGCTATCTCCAATTGGGACGAT
This sequence comes from Medauroidea extradentata, assembly GCA_003012365.1. Lineage (NCBI taxonomy): Eukaryota > Metazoa > Arthropoda > Insecta > Phasmatodea > Phasmatidae > Medauroidea > Medauroidea extradentata. The sequence goes on from PNEQ01047535.1 coordinate 224,943, forward strand.
GCACTCTCGAGTCTTTAAACAAACGATGCAAAGGTAACAAGTGCGAAAAATTTAATTAATAGGTGTTACAAACACATAAAATATATTTGTAGACAATTCAAATAACAATTTTAAACTTATCAGCGTCGTATTTCAAGCCGCGAATAACTGATTATAAGCGATGCCGTAATTTTGTATATTATGTATTTAAACGTATATTAGTGCAGAAAATATCTATACAACTTCTCGCCATAATTAACTGTTCATTGGAAATATTTATTTGGTGTATGATTACTGAAATATTTTCAATACGTGACACACATTCCTTTAATAACCTCAAACCATAGTTGTAATCAAGATGGCGGGCGCCAGAGAGAACGAGAGAGTGCAGCGTGTGAACAGTTTCGTTCTCTCGCTCTTTCGCACTCTCGCCAACAAATTGAGATGACCAGAGAGCACTCTCTCCGACGTCAATATGACGTGTTCACGAGAAAGAGCTCTCGCTCTCTGAGTGAATTGAGACACGGCCTGGGAGTCAAAAACATCTAATCACAGGCAATGGAGAAGATTTGAAGATGTGCCCGTAGAGATTTGAAACAAGCTCGTGCAAACATTTTTTACCAAAAATCTAGAGTCCCTAATAATTAAGATTGCAGCTGAACTCCGCTTTTACATGTACATTTCATAGCTACTTGTTCATCGGCCACTTCCTCTGTGAGTGGCAAGTTGTTCGTAAACAGCGCGTGAATGACAGATTGTTCCCTAGCAGGTTTGGCACTGGGGCCAAACCCAAAATTAACTTACGTTTACATGCGTTTGAATTCCATCTTTCTTCTTGTGTCGCGAAATTTCCGGGCCTCTAATAATACATTTCAAAAACAAAACTTTGCTTTGGAAAATAATACAGGTTGAGATAAAACGGAGTGTTGATAATTTTGCATTGTGATAGATTACGGAAAAGTAAGCCCTCAATTTGTTTTCGATTTGTCCGTAAATTGAAAAACTAAACTTAGTCATAGAAAATATATCTGAATTATTCGCTCGGTTTTTTCGATCGCCTTAGGCCGTGACCGAATTCGCCTGAAGTACTCACTTGAGCGCATTTATCTCCGGAAATGTCACCACAAGGACTGTTCGAATTAGAAGTGAAGTATGCAACCGCGCACGGAAGTACAGGAAATGAATGTGTGTACATCTGTGTCCTTCTCGCATCCTCGTAGCTCTGGTGTGGTCGCCATTTTGAAAAGTTAAAATAACAGCTTGTAGGTTATGTATGCTAGCATTGTAATTTCGTATGGCTACATTGTTTTTTTTTTTTTTTTTTTTTGGAAGTATATCCCATCACAGTTTTCTTTATATCTCAGACTACACTAATTCATTTGTGCATTTTGCCTTTGATTATCCTCCGAGGATTATATATGTAAAATTTTACTTCATGTGCCAAACCTGCATTCAAATTTTGTCGCGAAAATGTTTGTTTTCATTCAGCAGCTGGCTCGGTATGGACCTTAGATACATGTGTTATTTCTCAACAGAAAATATGGAGCTTTTGTCTTAATTTGTTAAGTATTGAGGAAAGGACAAGTAAAGTACACAAGGATACATCTACGAAAGTACGTACTTGAATTCGCACACGGCCTTAGTCTGAATCACTTTAGAGTTAGAGTAAACTGCCATTCCTTTCGCTACAGAGCCGCAACTAGTTGACTTGTCCTGAACCTAAAGCCAAAAATAAACACACGCTAATAGGCGGTGCCATCATGAACTACCCAGTTTATACTAGATGTGATATTTGTCAACGATAGCAGGAAGATGAACTAGTGAATGGTACTATATGGTAAAAAAAAAAATACAAGTCTAGCCTACCAACTAGTAATCCAGTGTCCGGTTGCGTCATGTTGTAACAACTTACAAGGTATTACTCAAAGCGTTACCATGTTTAGTCAGGATGGAGGACCTATTAAATTAAGTAACATTTTAAATTTAAATGCCCCATTTTTTGTAAAAAGTTAGAACCCTAATTATAATTAATTTTTTACCATCAAATCACAGTCTTTCCACTTAATGGCACAACCTTTATTTTCAAAGTCATATTTTTATTTTTACGTTTGTACCAGATTTTTTCCTTATTTTAAACATAAATTGTGACTAAATTTAGCTCTGGTGAAATATATTTATCTCTCATCGTTTTCGCGTAGTGACTCGTAAACGCCAAAACGTCAACATTTGCTTTTACAGTATGTACGCCACTAACTGACATAAGTGACGTAAGAAACTGAAAAAAAAAAATGTATTACAGTGAATAACAATTTTATACGCTACAAGGTCTCCTATATAAAAACCAATAACAATATTTTTGCATTGGAAAAAATTACTAAAACATACAGTAATTAAAAATTAAAAAAAAATTACAAGAATATTTTTTTTAAAAGTTTTGAAGTTTAAGAGCCGTTATCCAAGAACTACAAGAGATAATAAAATTTTCTTACGAGTAAAATTGACTCGCACTTTATGTCTAAAATATGAAAATAAAATATCTGAAACATATATAAAAATAAAAAGTGGCGTTGGAAATTAGGGCAGGCCACGTAATTAATATTTAAATTAGCTCATATTTCCACGTTACACTATGACTAGGACTATTTACAAACGCTAAAATCACTTGACATTTGAATAACGTCAGTCTCGAGCTTGCTCAGCAATTACCATTCCTTAACTCCAGCATATAATTATTGTCAGTATTACACACGAATTTACCGTCAACACGTTCTCTACAGCACTCCCGCCGCCGCCGCACACTTGTTGTCTAACCGCTGTTTTCCCGTGCTCAACTCTTCTCCGCTGTCTCGCCATTGTCATTGTCTACGTTGCTGTCATCGTCACGCCGCGCCAAGGCCGATGCTTGCTTGGAAGCCTATGAGCCTGTTGTACCACCTGCAGTTAGTGCTCCGGGATAAAATGTATTCTCCTGTTAGACTTCCCCATACGTTGAACGAACGTCTGTTATCGCCAGGCAGAGAGTTTATTCTCTGGCTCGCTAAAAGGCGAAGACGGTCTGATAAATACTATACAGAAGAATAGTGATGAGGCGATTTACAACACTCTAAAAATAGTTTGTAAATTTACCAGACGTGCATATAGGAGCGCTAAGAAAGTAGGCATGGTAGAATAGTTTCCCAGACATCCATGATAGCACTCCTAAACTAATTATAAAACAGTCAAATGTATACTGAAGATACCAGACTTGTATTGTAACAACTGTAAAAGTTTGCATATTTATAAGACGGAAGTATGGTAACTACAACATACTGCATCTGGGATAATAACTTCCTAAACATTCAACGAAGTCTTTTTACAGTGAAAATAACGATGACATTGGCGACTCGTTTCTGCTAACATAAATATAATACGTATGCAAAGTTGTCAAACTGAATAGTTTTACTGTGTGTACGGAATTGCTAGCGAATGTTGTTGAATTGCAGAAAAACCACAGTAACATAAAATGACTAAGCACTAGAAATGAATTAAAAAAAACTAACTAAAATAGACAGAAATGGCCCATGCCAACAAACTTGCAATTCATTACGAAATAGGAATACAGTCGGTAATAAACAAAAAAGAACCAAACAATATGCATAACAATGGCGATAGTGATGGACGAAATACTATGAGGACAATACAAATGAACACTGCAAGACTGTACCGCATATATTCAACAAAAACATTCAATTTGTCATACACCCCTCCCCTTTTTCTTAAAGGTGGTTCCCTGCAGTAATCTGTGGGTATTTTCGTTGCTAAGTGCTAGGTGAGTGGGTTTTCACTACTTGCAACCGCGATTGGGAGGAGCTTTATCTCCTTCTGTCAGTGGTATTCAACTCCCCTGTCAGCTTTGTGCTTTGGTTGCACGGCTATGGTGAGCCCGGGCCGTTGGAACTGACTGGTGAGGATTGACGACCTTCCAAGCATAATGACCGGCAAGGTGTCTCCTAGTAAGCCTTCGGAATTAGGTACAGGAGGGCAGTACTGCCACACACACGTGTCAAATACCCCTCACTGCAAAAATCATTCAAATAAAACATGCAAATGTGTATTAACTAGAGGTATTGTAACATGAAACGTTAATTGCGTGCGAATGTGTGGACTGGTTTAAAGATAAAGAAAACATATGTGTCTAGGATTCCTGTTTTGTAAAACGTGTCTCTAAAGAAGAAAATTACTGCGCAGTAGCCAATGTGATAGTTATAAATGTGTGCTGCGTATTTCCATTATTACTTCCAGTTATTTTTGCCTTTAAAATTTCAGTTTCATACGTTACCATCGAGATTTGAGCCACATTTTCAAGGGAAATTTATCCAACCTGAATTCTAGTAACAGTACGTGCGACTGTGTTTTAAATCAACATTTTTAACTATAGTAACATGCCTTTTCTAGTTGCTGTATCTCCTACCCGTAGTAAGATATTGGGAGATAAATTATTTTCGAGAGGGGCTGTACGTGTTCATTGGCTTACAGACTGAAAAGCCTGTTTAACGTCAATGACACACGAGCCAATAGCGAACAGTGTTTCGGCCACTCGCCTCGCGACTATCCTAGAACGTATATCGGAGGAAGTACGCACGAGCACGCAATACCTGCTACACAAAGAGAGCTTATCGAATATGATTGACTCTAAGGCAGCCGGAAGTATACCCGAATAAGCTAAGTGATGCCGACGTGAGATGGACGCTGTTGGTGGATCAACCATCTTTCCGCCAATTATCAGTTTCGAGTAAAACAGTTTCAGCTTTAAAATAGTCTTTCAGTAGGTATTTTACTAACGGGATGCAGATTTTTGACATACTCCATTGCGATGCAGTTCTGTCATAGAAAACTACAGAGAGTGTGAAAGCATAAACAAGCAGAGTGTTCTTTAATCAACAAGATAATATATATTGTACACAACGTAAAATTTCATAAATGTAATAGGGTCAAATAAAACAAACTCAGCCAAATAAGAAAAATAAGAAAGAAATAAAACCAACACCATCACAGCAGAGCAGACAACACAGGATTGAGGACTGCTTTGGCAAAAGGACACATAAAATATGTGAAACACAAACATACGATACTACAATGAGACTATAGCAGTTTTTCAAACGCGAAATGAAAGACAACGTTTCAGGAATCGGTGATGTACGAGGATTTTACGGCTATTTAACGACGAGGGACTTTATAAACCGATGAGGGCTGTTCTAATTTAACATTTTATGGTCTTTTGCTTATGGCTCGAGAACCAATACAATACAATTATGAAGGAAGGGAAGAGTAATAGAATAGAACAAATAGAAGGGAACACTCTTTAATGACTAATAGGAAGACTAATAATTCATTACAGTACAATTGACTATCGGAAGGAAGAATAGGTAGGTGGGACGAGACAGGAGATAAGGAACAGGATTGCTCTCCTTCCAGAACAAGACCAGTCTGTAGACCGCCGTGGTCGTGAAGTAAAGTCCACGTTGATACTCTGCCCCTGATGGTTCTCGAACCAAGGACCTTTAGATTCCGTCGCCACTCCAGAGAGACTCCCGGGTTTTTTCTCAGTGGTCTCCACCACTCTCCGCACCAGCACTTCTTGTGACCTTTTCACAGCCTTTCGACTGGCCCCTTATGACGTTAACGGGTGGAGACATCCCTGCTGTATTTGCCATTTCCCCATGTTAAACAGTCCCAATTATTTTCTCCGCGTAATGGAATTTTAAGCATCTCGGTGATGCGTTGCTCCGCAGGTCGTTTATAGTTCTGTGTTTACATAACTTCCCTGGCCTCATTCTTCTGCTACCGAGGCGCTGTCGGGTTGGGAATTCATAACAAGATTAAGTGAGTTGAAGAGACCACGCAACATCCGTGCACGAGGTGAAATTCTAACCCAGGACCTCTCATCGGTGCTTAACCGACATATGCTACAGGGCCAGCTTCGGGAACTGAAATATGTTCTCGCCTTCAGCAAAAACACACAGGGCGCGAGTGTGCAAGTAAAATGCCATCGTTCAACATTTTCCCACTAACATTTCCGTTTTCAATTTAGCACAGGATTCGCGAGGTATGATTATTGTGATGCATTTTCTAGGCATCATGCATATATGTATATACACACGCACCTACACACATATTTTGTAATTTATTTTACGCTATTTTCTCATCACGTGTAAGACGTGAACTGAATTAATGTAACACCTTTCAATTACCTGTTGATTTCCACTGTTAGTGAGAGTGGGAGATTTTGGTCAGCGCTTAACATCGAGACCTTGAGCGCTGGTGACGGGTGACATGAGGTAAGTATGGAGCAGCACCGGAATGAAGGGGCGGGGGAAGTGGGAGATTCCCGAGAAAACTCGCCGACCAACGGCATCGTGTGGCACGGTTCCCACAAACGAAAATCCGGGAAACTGACCCCGCCGGGAATCGAACCCGGACCTCCTTGGTGGGAGGCGATTCCACTGTTGGTATTTTGTAATAAATACGTGTGATTATTTTTTTGTAGTGAAACTTACTACTACTAACATGACGTTGCTTCAAGCAGAATAGCTTCATATACTAAACGTATTCATTTCCAGTGACTTGATAACGGTAACATGTCGTTCATGTACACGACTTTGTAACTTAGCGCTTTATGAATCAAACTACCAAGTACGTCGTCCAAGGAAAAGCTTAATGGGCTGTGCGACGATTTTAGCTGCTGTGCGGCAGTTTGAACAGTCAAACAGCGCGGCCTCATGTGTCCACATTTGCTCGTTCGCTTGTGTCACCGACGAAGTAAACACTTCCCACGTCACACCGTCGTGCTAAAGCAGACCGGCTGGGTGAACTATTAAATTTATATGGCTGCTTTTAATGTTACGGCGTAGAGAGACGTGGTCATTTGCACTGCAATTAGTGGTGTCTTCATCTACACTGCAAACACATTCCGGTATTTTTAAACATTAGGTAAGTGGACTTATTTTCGTCTCGTCAACAGAGAGGCCATAAGTAGGGACCCCTGATTTTCGCGAAAAGATTTTTGTACCAATTTATTTCAGTGACTTATGTGCACACCTGCAGCTCTGCTTCATGGTCAATGACGGGTATTTGTAACTCTCAGCTTCTTGGGGTATAAAGCCTCATTTACACCAACGATAACGTTGCTAATAACACGTGTTTTCAACAAAGTTATTAGCAATGTTGTAAAAATGCTTGACAATTGTTGACATCATGATGTTATCAACATTGTTGCCAACACTATGTTATTAAATTTGTTAATATTTATAAAAATATGTTTATAACATTTGTCACCAACACTTTGTTGAAAACATTTGGTAGCAACAAAAGTTGTGAATTTTAGGAACATGTTAATAACTTTGTTACCAACTCTGTTGATAACATTGTTTTACCGACCCATTCTAGGGCGGTCTAGATCAAAGGATGTTGATAACAAAGGTTACTAGCAATGTTATCGGCTATGTTGTAGACATTTTTGTTATCAACATCGCTATTAATATCCGTTCATCAATAATACAACTTTGTTAGTGACATTGGTGTACCATAGCTTAGAATTTGTTGATAACATTTTTGTAACTAACATTTTGTAATTAACATTGTTACTGTTATTTTTATACAGACGTCTGGTGCCGCTGTAACCTTGTTCCGATGGGCACAGCCAAACAAGTGACGTCACTACACAAAACAAGCTGCTAATAACCATGAAGTGTAGCTGCGGATGTGCACATGAGGCGTTGGAAAAAGTGGTGAAAAAGTCTTTTGTCGAAAGTCAGGAGTCACTAGCCATTAAAGACAGTGATTCGCAACTTGACACAAAGACAGGAACCGAGATAGAAATCAGGCATGGAAGTTTTTTTTTAAAGAAACCATCCCATCATTCACGTGGAGCAATGTAGGGAATCCACGGTAAACCAATATCAGGATGGCCAGAGCTAGTAACTGAACATAGGTCCTCACGAATGTTTGTCCATCTTGTTACCGTTGCGCCACCTCGCTCGCTTACTTTCACAGGGAAAATAAAATATTTTTAGTCTAGTGCCGGAGATTTTCACGGAACACCCCAGCAAGACTTACATAAATGCTTGCAAATATACAAAATCAGGAATATGTACATACAGTATGTATGTTTACAAAATATTCTCATGCGTTAAATAATTTTTTGTATTCTTAAAACAGTTTTTGTATATTTCTAAACAATGTCTTATTAATTTGCAGCAAATAACTGAAGTGTCGCAAGAACTGTTCTGCTTTTATTTTTCAACGTAACATTTTTATATTAAATAATTCTAGAAAATGTGACAGGCTAACGAAGGTGGATTTTGTTTCACGTTTAAAACTCAGTTCACCGGCGTTAGTGGCAGGGTATGTTGAGGGGTTTAAGAGGGGGGAGTGCAAGTACCTCGTCCTCTAAAATTCCGAATAAGTAGAAAAAACTGAAAGTTTAAATAATAAAAATGATTAAATAGTGCAATTTTGTATCCAAAATATTAGAATTTTTCTGGGGAAAGAACTCCGAACCTTCAACTTTAAAGAGAAAGGGGTTGTAAAGTCCCTTTTATTTTACAATAGTCCTAGTTATTCTACCGCATTTTATAGTTGAACTCCATTTGTCTTAGCGGGCATTTCTGTACAGATTTGCGAAATACGACAGTTAAATTAATGTCTTGTTATTTGCTTATATGTTTGTTTGGTAAAAGTACTGGAGTGTTATATAGTGTGCCTACAGCTTTAGCCCGCTGCAGACTGGGAGCGACGCAAATGGGCCTAGGTCGTTAACTGCTGTTTGCCGAGCAAATGGTCTTCTCTGTCATCTCGACCGTCCTTATTTTCATTCATGGCCACTTCTCGAACAGCAACAAACCGCGTTGTTGTCACGTGTTCATCGCGGCAGTGTTCTCAGGCGAGGATGCAATTTCCTGCCACTGTTACCTTGTAAGCACAAGTTATTCAGTAGCCACAGTTGACTGAATATCTAAATAATAATGACTTGTACGAACAACAATCAGGTTTCCGCCCACACCACAGCACAAGCACTACTCTTCTGGACATAACAGATGACATATACGCAGCTATGGATAAGTCACAGATTTCGTTGTTAATATTATTAGACTTTTCGAAAGCATTTGATACAATTAATAATGAAATATTACTAGGTAAATTGTGTAATATAGGGTTGTCCGCGAGTGCTGTTACTTGGTTTAGAAATTACTTGAATGATCGTTCCCGAATGGTTGAATTGGTGTCCTGTGACGGGGTAAAGTGTTCAAATGCTAGAATTGTAAGGTCTGGAGTGCCACAGGGATCAATCTTAGGACCGATTCTATTTTCTTTATGTATACGTGATCTACTGCAATGTCTAAGTTACCTTGCATGTCATCAGTACGCGGATGACACACAATTGTACATTTCGTGTTTGCCTAGTGACCTACTCTCTATGATAGAAAAAATTAACGAAGACCTAGAAATAATTAACAAGTGGTGTGGCGAAAACACCCTTAACATTAACCCGAGCAAAAGTGCATACATCAAAATTGGAACACCACAAATCATTAAAAAAAACCCTGGTACATCCATCAGTTAAAATCAATGGGGAGATTATCCCTGAGGTCAAAACGGTAAAAAGTCTGGGCATCCAATTTGATCAGAATCTTAACTGGGTAAAGCATATTTCAAGGTTGGTGCAAACAGGATACTATCGGCTCAAATATCTCTATAAATTCAAACACATCCTCCCAACATGCTTAAAACTAAAAGTCTGTGACCTCTTGGTCTTATCCTCTTTTAACTATTGCGCAGGTTTGTTTATTGGATTAGAAAATTCACTAAAATATAAAATACAAAAATTGCAGAATGCATGTCTTCGATATGCATACAATTTAAAGAGTAGTGAACATATAACTGAATATTTGAAACTTTCTGGCTGGCAAAATATGGGAAATAGACGACTGATTATACTTGCCAGACAGATAAGAAAAATAGGGAAGTACAACCAACCAAAATATTTGACAAATAAATTAACGCAGCTTATACCCAAACACGGACGCTTCACCAGACATAAAAACAATTTGAGAATCCCGGCACATGGAACTGCTAGATATTAAAAGGTCTTTTACTTATTTGGCAAGTAACCTAGTGAATGACCTGCCACATGAATTAAGATCTAATCTGAGCAAACTCAGGGCTAATTTAAGAAAATAAGAAAATAATAAGTGTACGTATCTCAGCTTAGATGTAACTGCTAAATGAAAAGAAGGAGAACGCTGCATATAAATTTGTCGATAACCGAATATCTCTGATGTCAAGCAAATTGTGAAAAATTTTGTATTTCTAAATATCTTCCGGTTTTGGAAATCAAATGTTTTTTTCTGTAATCTAGTAATAGTAAATAACTTAAGGGTCAATTATGTCACTTCGGAATAGAATAGGCTAAAGGTCAACTCTGTATTTAGATGACATAAACTCACTGAAACGGTTGTAATGTTAATACTTGTATTGTTTGTATTTGTAATATATTTTTTTGTTTAAGTAATTCAATTTTTTTCTTTAGGCAATTTATGTTAAGGTAGTTAACTTTAAGGCAAATTTTGTTCTTTGATTTATTTATTTCTTTAAGGCAAATGTTATCACTTAATCTTTTTTTTATTTCTTCCTTTGCAAATGTAAATTATATGATGCAATGTATCCCGTATTTGTTACAAACCGGCCCATGGCTGAACTATACGTGGGTAAATAAATTAAATAAATGAAATGAAATGAGCAGTTAGGTTTTCTTTGGATCCTGTGTCGCGGATTCGGCACACGTTATATGATTGTGTTATTCTCGAATCTTCTAGAAATTTCGTGTTGTCTTGACTCTTGAATATTGAGTATTTTTTAATTGTAGTGGTTTAGATTATTGATTCTCGTCACTTGCCTTGGTCGTATTAAGATGTTGGCCATTAAAGTCTACAAAAATAACTTGTAAGGCTGAACACGTGTTCCAACATATATCTTTAGTCAGATAAATTGTTACGTGGGCCAGTTAAATATAGTATAACGATGACGTAATAATATATGTAATTCTTATCTAATTTTTATGATATTCAGAAATACTAATTACTATGTAGGTTCGGACGGAAATCTACCAATTAACTTTGTGAGATTTCTTATGCAAAACCAAGTGGGACATACAAAACATCATTTATAACTTTTCTACGTGTTGCGAGAAAGGCGTGTCACTGGAAACTTTCAATTTAAGTGGTTTATACAATACGTCTCTAATCGTGAAATAAAAAAAATTTCATAGTTTTATAATATAGGTTCGAAAATACGAGTAAACTAAAGTGCCCGCGCCAGCTCTGAGTCCCTGATGTGTATGCGTTTTACGCCCGTAAATTTATAAATTACACAACGAGGTCCAGTTGCATGCGCCGTAGTAACGTCATTAGTTAGGACGTGTTTGATACTGTGTTACTGTAGCGTACATGAAGTTTACGAAGAAAAGTGCATACACGCCAGGGACTCAGTGCATCGAATGCAATACACCATAGTTAAAGTAACATGAGTGCCACCCTCGTGTTACACGCAACGTTTTCGTTGCCCGCATTAATAAAAATTAGTATCTAGGTTATTGATAAGTATGAGAAAACTATGAGAGGTTCACCTGTTGCAACTGTTTCATGTACTTTAATGAAATGTAGATAAAGCTAGAAGTTGCTGAACGACACAGTTTATGCTAGGGTTAATACACGTCTCCACAGCTTTGTTGAATGCCCCAGCGTAGCACCCGGTCACATGGTATAAACAATTTTAAGAGGGAAACTCGCCCCAAGTCATTGTAAACCAGTGACGCCTGCATGTAAGATACTGGACTTGGCGCGATCTTGTAAATTCTAGTTAAATTTGGCTCGCTACCCGTAGGCTAGAGTCCCTTTCGGCGCACACGACGGTTGATGCAAGGTCACCTCAACTAGAGAAAGGAACACGTAGGTAGAGCTTAGCGACACTCTGTACTGATCAATTCTCAACTTTATAACTGTCCAGCTCTTATTTTTTTAATTTTATTTATTTATTTATTTAGACACGTACCACATTCAGCGCTAGGCCGGTTTACAATTTGCCGTGTGTTATACATACACTACAATTTTTCTAATAAAGTATTGTTAAAAAAAAAATAATAATACAAAGTACATCTCTTACAGAGAAAAATTAGTGATTGTCAAATTACTGAACATAGAGAAAATAAAATTTAATACAAAAGTATATATGGTAAGACAAGTGTTATTACACATATAACAGCACTAATAACTAGGGCCACGATTTTGTCGCGAAAAGATTTTTGCCCCACTTTGTTTCAGTGACTCACGTGCACATCGGCAGTTCTGTTTCAAGGTTATTGGCAGCGTGTCTATGTTCAGACACGTTTCTCATTTTACTGCACCAATCATAATAAGATTATTGTGAGTCTGTACGTCTATAATTTGCCAAGGTAAGTGAGAGTAAATTCATCCAACCACAGACGATGTAACAGAGCTGCAGGTGTACACATGACACATCGAAACCAAATGTTGCATAAATCTTTTCGCCATAAAATCGCGGCTCTACTAATAACATACAATTATAGAATACAGTTGTCAATTATTTAATATCTACTGTACTGATGTAAATAATATTTTATATATTGGTAATAAGTGACAATGAAAAAAACTGGGATAGTTTACAAATCGAGCATAATTAATACCGTAACTGCAGCTGACTACTAACTTTTTTGCTGTTTGTGCAGCATATATTAGTAGTAATTTCCCTCAAATAATATATTTTTCATTTTCGTGCATACACATTTCAAAATAGTGATTTGACTATTTTCATTTTCGATGCTTACCCAAAGTAAAAACTATTCAAATTGTACTGTACATATGACATATTTTCAGTGAAAATGTATTCAGCTGCAGAAAGACACCTTCGTAATTTCATTGAAAATTGTTTGTATTAAAAATTCTTGAATGCACCTAAATTTTTTTATATTTTTGAGTACAAATAATTCTGTACATGGATACATTTACTTTCACTCAAAATAATTAAATTTATATATTTTGAATAGTTTTTAGTTTGGGTAAGTAGCTAAAATAGTCAATTCGCTACTTTGGCATGAGTTGGTATAAAAACTATGGAACTGAAAAATATTTTATTTGTGGGAAATTACTAAAAATGAAATGTGTAAGAGTTGGGCAGTGTTTGGTACAGTTATAAAATTACGAAATGTTCGGTGCAGAGCGCTCTTGAGGACGTCGACACCTTACTTAAATTTTTTTCTTGAAATCTGGTAATTCAGTAAACCCAAAAATGGCACAATTTTTCACAAAGTAAATCTTACTTTGTTGCCTATATTTTTGTATTAGTAATTGTCAAAGTCACAATTTTTAAATTTTTGTGTAGCTACAATAAGATAACTGAACGACCAACCGAACTAAAACTACGATTACAAACGAAATACTGGTTTCTAAAATTTAAAAACATTACTGATAAGTAAAGCAAACTAAAATTTTAATGTAATAAAATAATCGGATATTTTGCCACACTAAAAATGATAATTCACATTTATAAACAAGCAGGATTGTTCGCGGAGAATTCACATATACGGTATGTCTTAGAATAGCCAATGAAGCAGAATCGTTAACTGTACATTACAGTTACAATTGCGTATTCAGAATGTACTGTACATGCACATGTATGTTATGAAATATAAACAAAGCGAGTGTCGTGAAGCCTAGAAAACTACGTGTTTGTAATTCAAATAAAAAATACGATACATAAAAAGGACATAATGTCGACAGAAAAAAATTATTTATCAACAGTTGGAAATTATGGAAGTAGCTATATGTTTTCGTGAACAAATTAAATAGTGTTTGCTGGATTTTATAGTTTACGTTATTTTTCAGGTCACCCATATGTACGTTTATTTTTCTATATAATAATGTATTTGACAGACTCAACCAAATATTTTCCTTTATGTATTACAAAGTACAGCGTCACATTTGCATACAGCTAACAATAAGTTATTTGGAAAGCTATTTCCTGAGTAAACAAGCTTAGGGTGTATGTTGTATTTATATGTGTAACTTGTGTTTACGTACGTGGGCATTGTGCATATCTTTGGATGTTTGTACAAGTGTATAAATAAATGTATTTATAAATGTATGCATACATACTTAAACGTGTTTACGTACAGTTCACAGCTATTTTAGCAGCATGCAAACTGATCATAGGTCGTGTGTTCAAGTCTCCGTACAGTGAAGGAAATATAACATTTAATGTCGCAGATTTTTCCATACACTAATGAAGTCTTACTTAACTAAAAAGGAAATTTTCTTTTCTCCAGCATGTTAAATAATTTTACTTAATTTTACCACGTTTCTATTGACTCACTTTCTTGTTCTGTACGGTAAAAATTTTGCAATTGATTTTAAATAACTTCCCAATTTTACGTTAGCTACTTGAAACTGCAAACAAAGCTCAGATCTGAATGACAATGCAACAGAAGAAGAATATTGTGAAATAATTATTTAGATAAAATTATTTCTATCACGTTAAAATAACTTTCCGATGAGCTAGAGACTAGAAACTTTAAACTTACCTCAGAACTGGATGACAATGTAATATTAACTCATTTTCCTATTTGTCTTCGTTTGTTTGTCTGCACGGTACAAATTTTGCTTGTTTAAAATCGATTGAAAAATTTCGCTCTCACAAGACTGAAAAGAAGGAAAGAATTATTCAACTAAATATTTTTTGTATAATTTTTAAAATGGGCTAAACAGACAAAATAATTTCTGCTATGAACATGCTTGTAAGATTTAAAAAGGAATACGTAGGGCGTGTGCAATAGGTAATAGCAAGGAGTGCAGAGAATAGCTGTCGTTGAGAAAACTCAAACTACAGTTCCTATCGTTAGTTTTGCAATAAAATCGTTAATGACTTGAGTAAAATATTTATGTATCACATTATTTTATACATTTAGTCTGTCTTAAAAACTGTTGTATTAAATTTTTTTAACTTTTAGTAATTATTATTTACAGTATTCGTAACCAGCTTTATAATTTGCTTTCGTCCATCATCAAGCGTAAAAAAAATATCACAGAAACATTTGAACACGTATTCAAGTCACGTTATTTCGTCGGTCCGGTAACGGCCCCCGTTTCACGTAATGTCCGTGATCGGTCGGCCACGGCGTATTGCCAACTTTACGACCCGGAATAACTTTTAACGCGCGCCGTCAAAATACACAAGTATGGGCCGCGGCTCGGGGCGGTCAAGGGCGGAACCTAGCAAAGCAAACAAACCTTTGCGATGAACGGGTAGTTTGGCGACCACGAACTTGGGAAAATGTCACGAATGGAAGCTTGCTCGTCAGAAGGAGATGTCTACACGAGCGAATGTAACGCGTGTTAGCCTTGGGACATCGATATTAATGCTGATCGCGGGAAAACTAATATAATCAACCGTTTATATTTGTACTGATTTGTGCTGCAGTTGTAGGTATTATCTCTGACGACTCTTTAGTGGTAACAATATATGTTTTACGTGACATATGTATTGTCTCACGCACGGCCAAATTCACAATCATCTTTGTTTTTGAGACTCACCTATCGCCAAAAGTACTGCGCTCGTTAAAGTACTACAGTTAAAAATAGTTCAAACAAAAGAAAAGTACAAGGTCTTTACTGAACACTGTTAAATTAAAGTGTCTTTGTAATTAAAAAATAATATTTGCTTACGTAAATGTATCACTAGGGGCCGAAAAATTTCGCGGATTCAATCACCTGCAAGTTAGAATCCATTGTCCTATGCATATTCAAGCTCCGTCTATTCGTTAATTGTTCTCTGCGTCACTGAGTAGCAGCTAGTGGATGAACGGTCGGAGCTTCAATATGCACAGGGCAGTGCATTCTAACGTGAAGGTCATTCAATCCTCGAAATTTTCTGGCCCCTACTTATCACGTATTGTTTCGGCGCAATTTTTTTGTCTCTGTGAGCAATACAAGTAAAATAAGACAAAATGTTTATTTAAACGAAATTAAAAATTATACTATAAACAAATTCGCTTCATTTTATTACCATAAGTTGCAAAGTATTTCGAACGAAAACCAAATAAATATTTAATTTAGCAGCCGAAGAGCGTAGAGGTGGCCGTCTAGGTGGCCGTGTTTTTGACGTTGACGTACGTGGCCTTGAAGTGCGATTGCTCTAAAGGTGACACAACAACGTGCATCACGCCTCAATGTAGTTTTTAGGGGCGTGCAGTATTATTGTCATACAGGGCGAGTCGGGAGGAAAGGGCAATATTCTAGAACGCGATAGTACTGGTCATTGTGATCAAAAAAGTTCACGTGAACATGGGGTCAATATGTGACGATTATCATGATAGCCTCGTTTGAATGAACAACACGGAATACCTGTAAATGTATCTTATTGTTTTATTTGTGTGCTTTTGTGCCCTTTCCTCCCGACTCACCCTGTATATAGTATGAGGAGTGTACCCGAGGGCCATGGTATCGCACCCCGGATATAGACTTACTATTGGAGGCATATGCTTACCCAGAAGGATGACGCGGAATGAGGTCCTATAATGGACAAGCGGCGGAATGAGGAGGGCGCGAGATCTCCGAGAAAATCCGGAAACGTTCCCGCTGGGAACCGAACCGGACAGCCTTGGTGGGAGGCGAATGCTTTGACCACTGCGCCAATCATGGCCTCAGTTTTCTTGCTGGCAACTCGTCTCAGTAGTAACACTATCATTTTATGATGCAATATAGTAAAATATGAGCTGTTTAGACCAAGGCTATTTTATTCTTAATTTCTGCTCCAAAATAAGAAGGACAGGGAAATGATAACTGTCCCTTTTCTCAAGATTAGTCCAGGAAATGAGAACCTTTAAAGTTTTGTAGAAGACCTGAAATTGGTAAACACGCATGTGCAGTACATAACGTTCTTTAAATACTATTTCTAAGCTGACGTCAGACACGCACGTTTATCAATTCTCCAATACATTCTATCCTCCTCTCTACGGCAACAAAATTTTCATACATAAAGTAGGTACGCTAAGACATCCTTTTTGTCCCATTACAGGTTGCGAGAAAATAAACTTAAAAGAATAGTGAAATGGTTATAGTCACGTGTAACAATCTCCGAATGCAAACATTACTCAAGTACGTTGAGCAGTTTTCTAATAAATGTCTATCAATTGAAGCTCTGCCCAGAGCTTGTCGGCATGGGCAGGCGGTCATCTTAACAGAAGGAGATATTGGGTATTGTGTACAGTGGACCCGTGTAGAAACCACGCACTATTACAAACAGGTTCGATCTGAAATGAACATCATGCACTGAGAGAAAGAATTGTTTCATTGTACTAAATATATTTGTTTGGGTGATGTTTGCTTCAGCCAAACAATATTTTGTTGGTAAGACCAAGCTTGGAGTCCTCCAAACTAATTTAGTTATTTCCCTCCACCAAATTATTCATTTAAACGCAATTTGTTTGTGCCAAACGTGTATTTGGTTACTATAGGACGTCAAATAAATATTTTGTGTAAACAAACAACTTGTTACAACTGGTCAACAAAATAATATTGTTAGTTATGAGTGATGTGCTTTGAACCAACAATTTTTTTCGATGGACTAAATTATTTTGTTGGCAAAACTAAATCCATTTGGTTGACTTGCGGAAGATGGCAGTCTAGCGTGCGTGAGCGACAAGATGGCGAACACTGTGTACCTCAACATTCAAAATATAAGTTTGTGCGACAAGTAGGACGTCTCAACTGTTAACCAGCAAAATTCAAGTATCTTAATTTTAGCTATAACCATTCCAAAGTGGTTAATTTGATCGATCACAAAAGAAAATGCTATAAACTTGAAAACCACCGCATCTGCACGTCTCGTTCTTTGTGCTGCGGTGCACGGCAATCATTTAGTAGCATTATTTGACGTCGTTTACCTTTTCGTAGACGGAAAACAAACAATGAAAATAAAACAGTACAATCGTAATTTATTATTAGGCCTAAATTTTGCTGTACAAATAACAACCTCAATATCACAGAATCAGTCGTAGCTCAGTTGTTTAGGTCATGAACGGAAAAGGGGAAGGTGATAGGATAATGGATCAAATCCCGGCCCGACCATAATTTTTTTTTTTAAGTCTCAC
>PNEQ01047535.1:243220-292788 GCA_003012365.1 Medauroidea extradentata
TATGTCTAACGAAATATTTTTATGACCAACTAAATATTTGGTACTGCTAACAAAATTCAGCTATTTGCCTCAAACAAATCGAGGGAACAAAATAATTTGGTACGAGCAAACAAATATTTCGTTGCCCCTCTGTAAACAAATGATTTGGTTGATTCAAACAAGTTTTGTTTGCACCAACAAAATTTTTTTCTCAGTGTGGCAGCTCTCCGCCAGTCTTACTTCGCCATGGAACTTACAATTTTCCGGCCCGTCGCTTATCGTCTGCGAACATGTCAGAGGCGAGCGTGTATTGTGACGGCAGGGGGTGTACGAGACAGGCTGGGATACGGAACATTTCAGCCCCAACTGGGAGGGCGCACGTCGATTAATGGAGTCTGTCAGACAAGAGCCAACATTACAAGAGGGGTCACTCGGCCCTTGGAGTGGCCTCCCTTCTCTCGAGCCACGCCAATCTCTCTGAGACCTCTCATCTGGACGATACATGCCTCTTCCCTCCTCCCTCCTTCTTCCCAATACCGCAGGTCCCACCTACGTGAAAGGGTAAAGGTGTGTCGCTAGCTCCGACGTCATTTAGAGACCTCGTTCACAAAGATCACTTCGCACCAGACACATATGTGGCTTACTACGTTAACAAAAAGTTATTTGAAAAAGAGTCACAAATATATGTTCATAGTAAAACAAGAAATTAGCATGTTTATAAAACACGTTGGGTCAAAACATGCCAAATGAACGCTTTTATTGGCACAGCACTTTTTTTGCCAAGTATTTTTTTTTTCCTGTTTTAATCAGGCACTTTTGTTTAAATGAACTACTGCAAAGTGGCTTTGTCATTAAGAACATTTTTGTTTACATGTGGTAATGATTACAAAAATAGATTTGTCATTAAAACATTTAAGCAGTAATGCTATTTAATAACGTTGTATTCAAAGAATAGGTTATTCGCACTGTGAATGAGTAGTTTCGTGTTTACTCTAAATAAATCTCTAATGTTGAAATACGGTTTAATCTAAACCACACATCCAGTGATAGGAAAATTATCCCAGGTTAGTGTGCAACATTACGAAAACTTTATTTGAGTCTAATTTATAAATCAATATTTCGTAAAAAAAAAGTACAGCGTAGTGACCATGTGATTAAATGTGCATAACGTAATGAAGATTCAATGCACAAACTGACGAATTTAATTTGCAGAACTATAAACGCCCGTAAATTAGATTTTAGTAAAATTTGTTTCATAACACGTTTGTCTCGATATGTCGTATAAATGAGTGTCGGGCTTAAAAATGCCCTACGCAGGCTGTATACCTGCGCTATGCAAGATAATTCACTCACTAAAGTGTGTTAATATTTTCATGGTCGGTTATGTTTTTCAGTTAGTGAAAAAAATTTAACTTTTAAACGACAATATAAGTTGATTTGAAAGGAAAAACTCAAAAATTTATTTATGTAAAAATACTAATTTAAACTGCAGCAGATTCATCAAGACTAATGTCGTTATGTTATACATGGTAAGCGAGAAAATGGTTGGGTAGATACGTTGGTATTATTCTCTTCGACTGTGGGGTATTTAGAGATGGGATCATTAGTTAAGAAAAAAAACGGGGAAGCAATCGACTGTAGACATGACCATTAAGCATTCAGCCGGGGAGTGATTACGGAAAGCCATAGTGAACCGAAATCAGGATGGCCAGGACGGTAACCAGAGTCGTCTCGGATGCACATCTAGTGTTTTAACACAGCACATTCTTGCTCGGTCGATGTTGGTTAGGAGCACTCACATTCTATTGTAACTATGACGCAAACATACTGTACAAATAAAAATAAGTTTCATTTGTAAATAACATAACAGTATTGTGAATGACTCAATGAAGACACCACATACGAATGCAATAGTGGGCAGCAGATATGTGCAGAGGCGCAGCTAAGGTTTTGGTTAAGTCTAGGGAATGAGATTGGTGAGTTAGCGGGAGACACACAAGACCTAATAAAAACAATATAGTTTGTTAACTAGACAGATGAATCTGTAAGAAGCTCATACTCATTTAGCGAATATTATGCTGATAAACGTATGACAATGGTTTACTACTGTCAGATACGTACAAATTATATTTGTTATTTACTATTACTAAACATTAGAAAACAACAGCAGTTAATAAATCCGCAATTCGTTTGGAAACCACAGAAATCTTTTTTCCCTTGTAGGATTAGTAGTGAGGGATGGGGTGTACTGGGAGCAGGCCCGCCGACCTAATGGTTCAAAAACATGTGGGGGGGGGGGGATGGAGTGAGCTAATGCGTGTGCGCGTGTTCGTTTATAAATATAAACACACACCTGAATATTTCTACGATCACAACTGCTGTTATGGATGAAGGCAGTAATTGTCATGATATACGTTAGGAATTTTTCGATTGACTGAATATAATTTTCAGTTTACGTTACCGGACATTAAAATATTTACACACTCGAAAAAATATTGTGAATTACTTGTCGCGGGAGTAACAGACGTAGACCAATTATACGGACTATTTTTTAAAAAATCTAGATTTATTTATGTGACAGAAGCAGGCAAAAACACACAATACTAACTGAAATAAACTGTGAACTGATTCGAAGAGTCGTGATAGGAGTAAATAAAAAAAAAATAAAATAAAAAGAGGTCGTTTTAAAATATACAGCTGCAGGCAGAGGATCATATGAACAATGTGTGTTAGGTATTAATAGTGGCAGAACTCTGCGATTTAAAACGTAGTTATTGGTTTCCTTGTTAGTTGGTAATCCGTTAAGTCTATTTCGACACTTCAAGCTGCCCAAGTCGACAGTTTGGGATGTAAGGCCGGGTTCGTAAAAAATGTAACTGCATGGTCTGTAAATTTGAGGAATGCTTAAGCGGCGTTTAGCATGGCTGCCTGGAGCCTATTGATACCAAAGCGATGCACTGAAATATGCTTTCTATGACGAAGAGTTGAAAAAATATGAAATATAAAGGTTCAGCTTGCCGAAGAAATTGTCGGTTGCATTTTTACAGCATCGTTTTTGGCATAAAACTGCGGATCATAAATTTAAGTTCTTAAGAAAGTACGATAACTAACAGAATATTAATATCTCTAAATTCTAACGAAAGGCAGTGTTTTTTTTTTTTTTAATTTAACAGTAGTTTACTAGCTATAAACCTCGAATTCTGCGGATTGGGACTGCATATCGTGTGTTTAGAAACTCAGAGCTCCAACTCTACACGTAGTGTGCTCACTTCCAGAAAACTTCTTTAGTATGATGAAATTACGTTTAAAGTTGCGGCGTCCGACGCCAAGGTATAGGCGCTTGACACCAAAGCCTGTGTTGTACACCTGCTGCTAAGCAAACAATCCTACATCCATCATCATTGTTCTAAATGCCTTGTATGCCACAACTTTGAACACAATAAAATTAAAAACAAATTCTTTCCCGTATAGAAGTGTATAAGATATTTGTCTTACAATATGTGTAAACAAACCACGCCTGAAGATTAGACTCTGAATTTCTGAGCCCAGACCATCAATTCCTCAAATTATATGGACCTTTGTAATGAACCGGAACTTTAGATAACTTTCCTAATCAAAGCTCGGTTTGGTTATATTTCTAGCCATCCTGATTTTGGTTTTGTGGTTTTTAAGAAATCACTTCATGCAAATTAAGATATAGTTACTTAATAGAGGCTATGACCCTAGTTCTTACTCACCGCCCCGTATTGGGGAAACACTAGTGAA
The DNA here is from genome assembly GCA_003012365.1 of Medauroidea extradentata. Classification (NCBI taxonomy): domain Eukaryota; kingdom Metazoa; phylum Arthropoda; class Insecta; order Phasmatodea; family Phasmatidae; genus Medauroidea; species Medauroidea extradentata. Next base: position 246,965 of record PNEQ01047535.1, read on the forward strand.
AACCTATTGTCTGTTGAGTATTTGTGTTAACAAGTAGAAAAGCTCGGTACTTAAAATCGTTTCTGTAGGAGTCAATCACTATGTAATTTGACAGTAAAGTTGAGTTAATACTACCCGATTAGCATCAGAGGTAAACACAGAGTAGGATCAGAAATATTATGTGCGCCCTATCGAAGCTGAATTGGTACCGGTTAAAAATATTTAAGTATTTGGCAACCATAATTTGAACATGGTAACTATAAGTCCAGCTAGCTTATGACACAACATAAACGAGAAATAACACGCAGACTTATTACTTTTGGTTTTAACTAAAATCTCATTTGAAGGGAATATCATTTGCAACACGACATAAATGCACTGTACATCAAATTGTGATCCCCACCTACTCTTTCCTGAGCGACACACCTCAGCTATCGAAGTCTCACAATACAGAAAAACATAAATTGAAACTATTTAAAAAAACTGTTAAAAATAAGAAATTTTCAAACAAAGGAATTAATATTAAACAATATTTTCTCATATTAGCACAACACATCAAAACATAAAGTGAAATTGTTGAAAATGTTTTTAGTTTTTTGAACAAACTTATTAGCCAGCTATAAAATCACAATCATTTTATCAGATTGGTACAACATAACAAAAAATGAAATGCAACTGTTGAAACAAATAAAAATTTTAAAACTAATTAAATACTGAAAAATTTAATTTTGAAGTCAACTTTAAAAACAGAATATTTATCACTTACCAAATCGCAAACATTTTTGGCACCGTACGGGTCTCACTTCTATGAAATATTGCTTTGATTACAAAAACTTGAAATTGGTTGACTGAAAATAAAATATTTCAAGACAATTATTCTACATAACCAGCAATTACAATAAATCAAAGCATGACTCTAGTTGGAAATAAAATTGAAGCTTAAAAAAAGATAGATTAGTACATTTGTGTGATAGCCATTCATACCTAAATCGTTGACAGTTTTTGATGAAAACAGTTTTCCCATTTACGTTTTTTCGCAAATGGAACAATTTTGGATTACAAGTCTCTGTCAGCAAACATCACGAGAGTGGGAGAGAAAGTGAGAGAAAAATATCATCCGCTTATTTCAAGTCACGTAACCGATGGCTGAAGAGGAAGAGACAACTCTCTATGTGATTGAATTCAAATGTGTGAATGGTTCACCAGTAAATATTGATTTATTTATTTGTTATTTTACGTGCTCTCGAACAGCACAAGGGCTTAGTAGAGGTAGTTTTTGCGGAAGGTAAATCCATGGTAATGTATTGCATGGAAGGAAAAATAGTATTTAAATTATTTTTTAGTGTCATAGGTTTTTAAACATAAAGAATCCACAGACAACTATCCTGTTCTTTAGGCAGAAGACTCACAAAAATTAAGCATTTTTACGTTGTAATTTTGACCTTACACATAAATAGCAAAGTAAGGAAACAAGGCCAAATTAATTTAAAATATTTACAATTATATTTGGCCTGCCACCAATGGGATATGATTCATAGGACTAGTTAAGGATGGATTAACAAATAAATTTTGAGGTTATATCTGCCAAATAGTATGCAGTACTCGTAGATTAAAATAAAATTTATATATATTTTTTTATTTAAGTGGCAAGTGAAGATTACATTATATACTTTCAACCTATTTGTAATTAAGGCGGCCGCCTACACCACGCTCCAAATGCGTTGCAGTGTGTTCGTAAACAGGTTTTTCATACGAAAATATTCCATGTGTGCTCATTGTACCAACGTACGAAAATATAACAAACTTCAGACAAGGTCGGGACCTCATTCTTGCCCTAAGGACGCGGTCTACCGCAATTTTCATCCCCAATTTTTTTTATTTTTTATTTGTACCAGATATTTTGTTTCTTATTTTAGACACAAAATGTGACTAAATTTGGCTCGTATAAAATTCTTTAATCTCTCATAGTTTTCGCGTAATGGCTTGTTAAAGTCATATTTTGCATGTTACCGTTGTAAGGACTACACTAAAACCAACTGATATACCAAACTCAAAAAAATCACAGTGGATAAAGACATTGCACGCTACAATGTCATGCTCATAAAAATAAAGAATAAAAATTATTTGTATTTAATAAAAGTATTTAATTTTTAAAATTATTTTTTGTTTCAGCATTTTTTTAAAAATACAAGTAATTGATATTCTTTATTTTTTATGAGCATAACATTGTAGCCTGCAATGTCTTTATCCACTGTGATTTTTTGAGTTTGGTATATCAGTTGGTTTTAGTGTAGTCCTTAAAACGGAAACATGCAAAATATGTATTTAACAAGCCATTACGCGAAAACTATGAGAGATAAAACCATTAATGAGGGCCAAATTTAGTCACATTTTGTGTCTAAAATAAAAAAAAGGCAATATTTGGTACAAATAAAAAATTTAAAAAAATGGTGATGAAAATTGCGGTAGACCGCGCCCTTAAAGTGGCAAGTGAAGTTGACGCTATATACTTTCAACCTAACAGTTGTCACATTGAAATGGCAACAGATGATTTTGTTCTGAATGAGAGTGAAACTAAGCCTATCAGTTCAGCTGTCAGGGCAGCACGTAACCTATAACACTAAACACGAATTCAGTTTTTTAAAGTACCTTGACGATGTCGTATTTTGCTATAATTCTCCAAGATATGTTTATATGAACAGAAATATAAAATATTTTAACAGAAAAAAAATTGGTAGTAAATCATTTTACACCAAACCGACGAAACAATTAATGTAACCAGACAATTGAGGTTTGCCCACGTTTTATTTGGAGTAGTAAAATTTAAATAAATTCCAACAAAACTCCTATTTAAAATAACTGCCTACGTTTTGGTTCAGTATAGTAGAAAGTCGACATTACTGTCAACCGTATAGCATTGGTTTTTTTGTTTGTCTATATAAAATCACATTACAATTCAATTTAAATATGAAGATTTACATTAAACTATGAACCTACAAGCGGATAGAAGACTACTTGGTATTAATACTAGTGTTTGACAACAAAGTTTCACTGCCAAATTTACTCTCAAAATAATTTTTGGTTCTATTTACATAGCAGATACTATCGTATTATTTTACTGTTTATAATATTGGGAAGTTTTGCTGAAATAATTTCTAGGCTCTTTGAAGCTACTAAAATTTTTTGTTACACTCTATAATATCTTATTATTCGTGGTGTTCTTTCAGGTTATTTACTTCCTCAAATTGCTCAGCTTGTAAGGCCTTGTTACGGAGTTTTGCAGTGATTTCGAAAATATTTTTTTTATTGCTACCTAATACTCATATCACAATTTCGCTGAAAAGTTTTGACACTTATATGTTATAATTTGTAGCTGAATTTTTTTTGTAGAATTATACTGAATGGTGTTTTAGATTTCATGACCCAATGTTCCACGTTTTTCGTCGTGAAAATAAGCAAAAATGAAGAAAATTATTTTTTTTGCTGGCAAATGGTACATTATTTAAAAAAAAAACGCGTCCACAGTATCGTGCATCGTGTGATTGTACATTGACTCAAATTTTTTCAAAACTTCTGGTTAAAAAATATTTGAGTTATTGGCACCAGTCTGAAAAAAAACTCGGGAACAAGCCCTTAAAAGAAAGAATTGCGGTTATGATATTAAGCCTTAGCAAACTAGGCCGCCGAGGCTGTACTGTTAAATAACTATTACAATTTAATGCCAATCGAAATGTAGTTATATCTTTAGGGAAGAGTTGAGTTGAAAATAGTACTTTACGAACAGTGGCGTGATAAAGGAATATTGCTGCGGTGTTTGGGTAAAGTGGTATAACACGAAAAATTAGAAAATTGAGTTATGTATACCAGCACATGTTTAAAATTGATTTCTAAATCTGGGTAAAAGGGTTTAATTCTAATTGTTAAGGAAAAGGGAACAATATTTGCACACAACATATTGTAAACCGGCCGTTTTGTTGAATTTTGATTGTGTATGAATAAATAAATACGCAAATAAATAAATTAGATGCATGTATATGTCGGTATATACCATTATGCTCAATTTGTAGTTAAAATACTTGCTATACATGTGTTACATAAGTGTTTCATAAGCAACATATTTAATATTAAATGAATAAATAAAATTAACAAACCCCAAATACGGAAATAATACGTTTTATGCTTAATTGAAGTAACTGTAACAAGACAAAACCATACAAATATATTTCACTGACAACGAAAATGTATACTGATGTACACAATATAGGTTCCTACTGAACACAGACAACGCCGTTGGCACCTTACTACCACGATTTTAGTGAAAACATATTTCCATTATGTTTTTCGAGTACAATTTTTCCTTCCTGTATTTCAAGTAGTAAGACTGCAAAAAAAAATAATCCTGAAATATTACATTTACGTCCTGCAGAGTTCATTTTAATGTTCTGTTGTTTTTAAATAGCTTCGGAGGATGTTTTTACTCTGCGATTTTATACTATCGTAAAATACAAACTTTCAACAAAGTTTCGACGAGTTAGAGTAAGCAGCAGGGAATTCGTAAACAAGCTGAAAACGTTCATAAGGCGGAGGTTGATAACTTTTAACAAGCATCCAACGTATAAAGAGCGTCAATATTTCGATGCCGCCCAGCAGGAGATGTTTAATACAACGCATGTGGGTGTACAACACGTCCGTGTAACTCGAGATGGGTTCAGGAGATCAGTTCAGTTTCGCTTGTTAACGTTGCATTTAGCTACATAACCCGCACGATATTTACCGACGGTAGCTGAATTTCCATATAATTGATAATGAGCATCTCCTTCTCGTGTATCCCAGTAAATTCTGTATACAGACAGCAAGATTACACGTTCCAAACACACTCTAGTACACTTAATGTGAGGTATCACAAGAATAGCTGGAATTACTGTTTTTTTTTTTTAATTTTTAGGTTGTTTACAAACACATCTTAAAATGTATAATTTTTGGTTACAATAATAAAATATTACTCTACTGTAAACTCATAAATCCATAACATCAGACCAATGTTAATGACATATTTAGTTATCTATTATTTTTTAATTAAGAATACATTCTCGCCTTTTCAGAGACATCAGGTGATGCGTATGCAAATATTAGCGACTAATATCAATGGCATTTGTATAATGTTAAAATGGCATAATAATACATTTTTAGTAACTTCGATGACAATATTGCTACGATTTACAAACGGCGTGGGACCACACCTCAAATGCTCTGTGAACTTAGCTACTGAGATTAAATGATAAATTAACGTTTACATTTATTACTTCTAAATGTATAAATGTTTTAAGACAACTCTTTTAAACAAAAATTGTTTAACCTAAATCGTCCAAAAGAATATTGAAGTAAAAATATCCTATACATAAACTATATTTGCTCCTTATTTTACTGTGAAACAAAAATCAACTATATTTTATTTAAAGCTAGGGTGCTGGCTTCAATCTCAGAAGCAATATCTGAAGCTCGACTAGGTTAGGATGAAATTGCTATGGTTCGTCATTGCCTTCCGTAATATGGAGACCAGGTAGCGAGGACACACAATATCATGTCTTGAACCTGTGGACGTAACCGTAAACTTTATTCATCGGCTTGAAATCGGACCCGGGACCCTTTGACATCGGCCAAAAGAGTTAACCATTGAGCCAAGCGGTCGGACAATTCACACATTACCACCTTAAAACAATATATGTGCATAAATTTATCATATTATTCTTCCAGCAATTGAACGCGGAATACGTTATTATTAAGGAGCTGTATTTAAATTTGATTTACTGAGAAAGTAATTAAACTTGACGGAAAATCACCGTTTAATCTTCGCTGCCACAAACTAGATAGACAAAATCTTTGACTAGGATAACATTTTAGGTGGTGTTGCAATCAAGCGTCGCATCCGTTAGTCGTCTGCCAGTTCGCATGTCGACGATCCGTCTACGAAGCTAGCGATTTACAACAATCAGTCATCCGTCCGTCGTTATTACTTTCGTATGAAATGCTACCAATGTATAAACGTAAAACTTCTGTGGGACGTAAATAATTTCCCCCAACAGTTCACATTTATTTACATATTTACTAGTCTATGGCTGCTTATAAGTGCACATGCAATTTTTGACAAAAATAATTTCTGCGAGCACAATATTTGGTAATAAAATTATTTACGTTTTAATTTTAGTGGTCACTAGGTAAATAACATAATTTCTGTTAGTATTTCAATGTTTTCATGTGCCATAATTACGTCTAACGTAGTTTAAAGTAGTGAATTCGCAGTACTAAGCAAGAAAAATATAAAATAAAACAAACCTCACAGCCATCTTATTAAAATAAAATCGTTGAAACGATCGCAGCCATCTTTAGAAGGCCGTGCTATCATCCGTTGTTAGAGCTTTCCTAGCTTTCGACGGCCGGATGGATGAAAATATTGGAAGCCTCCGATTGGCTGAAGGTCACGTGACTGACGGACGGTCGACTGACGGGCGAGACGGACGATTGTAACTCGAGCCCAGAACATTGTGATTCAATATTCAGTAGAAAGTTTCGTGCACTTGAAGTAGGAAATACTATGACATTAAGGAAATGCTGCTGTTTATCACAGATAATAATGAGAATGAAACTGCACGCTGTTAATACCACGCTCGTTAATTAGCTAAACGGCAACCACGTTAAGGTGGCCGTCTACCAAGGCCGCAGAGAGGAATAGAGCTTTGGCTTTGGCCGATAAAAATTATTATTAGAAAACTTCTCAACGCGCGAAACTGAAATCCATCTAGTAACGCCATTCAAAGAACGACAATTTCACGTATTTCCATTTCAGATACCCAAGTGTTGTTTACAGTTTATTTCCTCGAGACAGAACATGTCAAAAAGGCGTGTTTCATCAGTCCTTTTATTTGTATAATTATTATGTGCATGATCTTAAAAAAAGGTAGAGGCGTTGCACAGTACCCCTTTCTTTGATACAGCATAAAAAAAAAAAAAATAAACGGGTGGGTCATGAACGTCTCACAGAAGCGAGCTTTGATGGAGAAAACTGCACGACAGTTAAGTGAATCTCGTCTAGAGGCCATATTAAGGCGTGATGTGCGTACTGTGCCGTCTTAATAGCTTCCATACTTACAGACCTCTAACGCGTAGCGTACGTACACACAGCCAATCACTTTGCAGACGTATAGTGCTTTTCAAAAAAATCATAAACTTATATGTGCGCGATAATTTCAGTGTCTTTCATTTTGTAGGTAGGGCATCGATTGAACAGCAATTACAATCGTAGCCAATTGCACGCGTACTTATGAATGGAAAAATAATCACCCATTACCTGTCATATCGAAACAGTCTAGCATTCACATGGAGTTATTTATGAAAACCAGGGTAAGTTGAAACGAAGATAGACAGAACAAGAACTGAACCCTAGTTTTCTGGAATGTGAGTCCACTTCGGTGCCTATCCCGTAAAATTTTTTTCTCCCACTTTAATTAGATATGAATAAATTAAAGAATTCGGGCAATACTTACTACCACGAATGTACAATAATGGCATCTGGCTCGCTGTACTGAGTCTGGTATGGCAGTGAGCGCGTTAGTTTAGCGAAGTGTCGTTCATTATAGGCATTGCTGCGTTCATCCTGTTACTAACCACATTAGCTAACCCGGCTTACTTTAGTGTGCCGCGGGTAGCCACCACACAAGGCGGCATGCTGCTATAGCCACCAACTTCAGACCTATTCCTTTCTTAGTCGTATGTTCAAGAAACTGCTTGGTATTTGGAAGGTAATTTAGTTAAGAATGTAAATTTATTGGCGGGTTAAATATTAATATAAAGTAATGAAATGCTATGTAGATTCAAATTCGACCACAAAATAGACTCATAATCGAGGACCTGAAAAATTCGCCTTTTACTTTTGGGTACAAGCTAGGATTCAAACAACTGTAAGTTTGAGGCACTTTTATAATTGATAGTAGACTCATTTGGCACCTCACAGCCAATAATACAGATACAACTAAATTCAACCTGACTCAAGTGGTATTGCTGCATCAGCGAGCAGCCAATGAACAGCAGCCGTCCGCTTCAGGACACATATATGAGTAATATATAGTAGGAATATGAGTCCAACGCATTACCGTTACGCCACCTAACTCTGTCTTCAGTTAGACGAACGGCGTTACAAATATGTAATTTAATTTTGAATCATATTATGCGTGAGACGAAATACGATTCAGCTCTACCTTCACAGGCAAACGAAGCAATGGCGAATTTTCAATGTACGGTCTGACTGAAGAGTATCCATTCCATAAAATTTACGACCTTTTACTTTCTTAGTTTTCAAGGTGGCTGCAAATTTAGGTACAACAGAAATATACCAGTAATTTTGTTGCATTCAATAACGTAGGAGTTGCGTTAAAAATGATCTGGCTTCAGCATTTCATTTTTGCAATTAATTTATTTACAAATTAAAATTAATAAAACAAAGTCGTTGATGTTTTTAAGCTAACAGTGCTTCAAGTTGCTGTTGAGTACATTCCTGGTCGCTCTTTCAAAATATTAAAATTTTATCCAGAAATTTTAAGAAATGAAACATAACGTAAAGGTTCTTTATTGGTTTACCTAAAAAAAGTAATGAATAGATTTTAAAGTTGTAAAATAATGTTGCTTCGGTTCATAGTTTCTAATGAATTTAAATTAGGGATGCATCGATAACACTTTTCACAGATACCGACCACGATACCGATAACATCAACCTTAGCCGATACTTACTGATCCCGATACCGATACTTGTACATGCATTTGCGTAGTAATACCAGTGGTTATAGCGAAAGATTGCATGACAATACGTGTAACACAGTAACTTAGTGAATTAAGTACAGTAACAGCTTTAATTTAGCCTTCAAAACAAGAACCGTTGCCATGCACAATTTCAGCAATTAATGTTTTCATATATTAAGAATATAGCAAAATTGTTCAATACAAAATATTTTATTTTTTTAACAAAAAGTAACAAAAGCAGCAGTCAATTAACTTATGTCATTAACACGTAAAAAACCCGTAAAACCAAAATAATTTTAGTGTCATTACTGCAGCTTCAAGAAACACTTCAACTATCATACACAATCACAAAAATTACATTACATTGCGAAAATTCAAGCTGCGGTACATAAACACACACAAAAAAAAAAAAAAAACACACAGCTCCCGCTTTATTTATTATAGACACACCAAATACGTATCTGGATGAAATGTATTGTTAATGAAGAAGATGCCATACGTTTCTCGGAATGTTAAAAAATCCCCAAAAGTTTGTAAGGTACGCACGTAAATACGGCATTAAAGACAAACCTGAACGGGCAAGGATTCACGCAAGGATTATCGCTATGATTTTCTAGCAAAATTGAAAGTTAAGTTTTCTTTTATAATTGAAAACTATGATACTTGGTTTGTTTTCATGTAGGACTGGATAATTAATCAAAATCTCAGAGGTTTTATAGTGATTGCAAATAGTTAATTACAATATATTGGATGTCTTACCTTTCGTCTAATGAGGTGTTTTGCAGTTCTTTAAACTCTCTAAAATGACGAAGCTGCAAATGTTTTCTCCTGTTTGAAATTGTGTAAGATTCTGTTGTGCCCTTTGAGACTCTCGATACACATTTGTTACACAAGGAACAAATATTTTTAAATCACATTTTGTCTTGCAAAACAAAATAGTCCCAAATTCCGGACCTTATTTTCTGTGACATCTCTACTTTGTGGTTACGTCTGTAGACCTACTAGTTACAACAATTTCTTAAATGTCATGTATCTCCTTTCCCCGCCGTTGACTAGAAAGACAGTCGGGCATGTTCTGTGCCGCCACCAGCAGGATATTCCCATTTCCGCAGACAAACATGTGAAAAATGACTACCGTGGAAGTTATGTTGATTATTATTTTTATTTAATACTATGCTGATACAATAACAAGATACATAAATTATCTGCTGAAGTATAAAATATGCCGGTAAATGATGTATACAGAATCGGCATAACTCTTAGTATTAATGGAAGAAAATACCGGTACCGATAAACAGCCGATACCACATATTCTACCGATACTGAGTATCGGCGCATCCCTACTTTAAATTAGTCGATTGACAAAACACTCTTTTGACATGAAAAAAAAAAAACAGCTGAGATTTGGTGAAGATGTATTAAAAGTCCCAAAGTTTTCTATTTGGGGAAAATCCGCCATCTTGAAAAAATTTCTGCTACTTCGTATGTACTACAACTTGGCTGAAGCACATCGTCTAATTGGCGAAAACCCGTATGTATTGTGGGTGGTGGGTTCCTTTTACGAGTTGTGTCGTTGAGTCTACAGACATAGTACCATATTAGTCTCCAGCTTGTGAAATATATCAATGAACACTATGGTCCACGTGTTATAGTTATTTTTTATCGCTATTCTTCATCTAACACAAAATATGAAGAGCACACCAAGAGAACAGGAATCGTGACAGAAGAGACAGTTGTAGACGGTAGCCTGCCAGAAGCTATGGCCTAATGAATATTTCTGACCAATAAGGACAACGATGTGCGTTTTAATCACTTTCTTGTCCAGTTATCTACAGTCAGGCGTAATTTATGTCATCCATGGGCTGCCGATACAGATTCAGTAATTGTGTAAACTTGCCTGAAACTTGCAAGGAATGGAACAAACTCTGTTGTTGTAGGAGAGCACACAGATCTCATAGTCCTTTTGATAACTTTTTCTCGTGAAATAAATGATATCTGAATGCTCATACCTATTAAAAAGAAGAAGAGCTGAGCATAAAATCTATAGCATTAAAAAACTGAGCGATATCTGTGTTCGACTCTCCTTTTTTTCCACGCTGCGACGGGTTGCGATATAACATCAACACCATTCAGATAAAGGAAAAAGAGAGCCTTCGTAAAGTTCCGTGGAAATGCTGAGCACAGAGATAAATTCAGTGAATTCAACAAGGTGAATACTACACACGGAGAAATCTCATTTGCAAGGGGACCTTCATTCTCGCATTGTTTGGCTGTGACATTGCAGACAGGTGGACACTGCAAGACGTTGACTTTACGTGCGAACAGTCGCAAAGCCGTGGATTAAGTCTACGTTTGACATTGCCATACTTTTAACCTGCATCATCTGCAGCAAGGCATTATTCCTACAGCGTGTATCACCAGGTAAGACTACGGTATATTACTCACGTCGTACCAATTATATATTTTAATTTGACCAGTTTAAGCTTTAACTTAATATATAAGATAACATCAAACAATTTCAAACATTTTATGGTCTATGTTATACTTTTCTTCCTTCTGATTTAAGATTGGAGTGTTGTGAAATGGCCTCTAACAGCATGGGGGTGGACAGTAAAGCGTGGCCTCATTCGTACACCTACTGCAAATGAGAACAACCAGCAGCAGATAATATTTTACATATTATTTCTTGCAACTGTAAAACTGTTTGCAAGAGTAACAGCAATTGCCAACGAAGATGTCTCAGTTGTACATCAACGTTCTGCCACTACGCGTGCCATTGGTGTGGAAACCGTTCCGATATACCGGATAATGAAGATGAGGATAAAGTTTACTTTTGAAGGGATTGTTGCTGCCAACTCGGAAACACAAAATTATTTTTACGTAAGCAAACAAGAAGAACATTTAAAGAAACTAACTGTAATATAACAATTTATTTTTCCTTTCAACACAAACTCATATGAAAGACTCTTCAGGGAGATTACAGATAGCAAATGCAGTGATGAGCTCAAATACAGAACGTGAAATACTATAATATTTTAATTATGCCTGTGACTTATAGAAAAACAGGGTTTTGAAAAAAAAATTGAGTTCATTTCTTGTAAAAAAAATTAAAACATACAATTTCAGTTTGGAACTGGACATATTTTAAAGGAATAAGTATATCTAAAATGTTTAGTTAAAGTAAAAGTAAACATTCCTTTAGGAACCTGTGTATGAAAAGTAGACTTTTTATTAGTAAGTGAGACACAATTCATTAAGAAAAAATTCACACAAAAGGAATAAATTCTTGAGTTAACGCTTTACCCACAAAATTAAAAAAAATATATTTTTCTAAGATGGTGGGTTTCCTCAAGTGGGATATTTTGGGACTTTAGTTATCTCGACCAGTATGTCATTTCATACAACTCCGACAATTTTCAGTTTGTTTATTGAGATGTCCGATTTGGGTGAAATTGTTGTCTAATTATCCTGTACTATAAACATAATCATTACGTAACATACACATTTTGAATTATTTTGAGTACCTGATACAACTTAATGATACGTTATTTAGGCTCTAACAGTTGATCAGATACATTATTAATGTTAAAAATAGTTGTGTTAAATTGGGCGAGAATAAACCTAAATTTGACATTTTAGTGATTAGTCGAATAGTAATAAATGATAAGAAAAATGTTGCTGTCAAAGGACAAGTTTCTGTGAGTATACACCAAAGGCGTGTAATTTCCAGTCCGTGTTTCATTCTTAGTAAGTGAATCAAGAAAGTATAAACTTCTGACGTCTCAAAATATACATGCTGTTGTAATAAGAAACAAAATTCACATGCAACTTCAGCAAGATAAATATTTTGTATAATTTTTTACTTAGTACTTGTAACGACAAACAATAAATCTGTTTGCTCAAACTGTTGTTCTTTTAACCGTCGTGTACATACGTGTACTCATTTTGTCCTTAGTTGTCTTATGTAATTTTTGCACGTGTTACGGTCTTTTACTTTGCTAAGAAAAGGGTGTGAAAATATTTTGAATATTCAACGACAAAAATTCAGTATGCAAAAAATATATATTATTGGCACCATATTTTATAACCGAAATCAAAGAGAAATGGTGTGGCAGACTAGTTGCGAAAAAGTACAGATTTTAACTTAAGAAATTATTATCTCATACAACATTTTATCACATCATCTAATTAATTATTTAATTTTGAAGAAGCAGGTTTTTTAAATTACAGATTATCTGAAGCAACATTTTATTAATTACATTAATTTATTAAATATTTAATTTTGAAGAAGCTGGTTTTTATACATTTACTGAATACGTTTCTTCATAATAATCATAACAAATGACAAGTGAACAGTAACAATACGATGGTTATTTAAATGTCCCTACGAGTATCGTAAAATTGATCATGTAAACGTTACGTAGTGAAAAATTTAATATTATTTTGCCAGTGGTAGATAACAGAATGTTCAATATACAAAAAACTTCAGTGTAAAAATAACGTGAAGAAAATACTAATTTCAAAATCTGGTAAGCCGATGAAAATTTAAATTATAGTAAACCTTTTACTACGTACGTCAGATCTATTTTCATATGTACGCCCTGTTAATGGTAAAGGTGTCATTTTTAAGGCTCTATTAATTGGCATAGAATATCGGTTAGTTATAGTGCTGTTAGAATTTATATATGTGTTTAGTAGTAACATGACAATGTTTCTAACAAAATGTAGTTATGAAATTAAATGTTCTGAAATTAAAGAAATAGCAGTGCCTTGAACTTTTTTTCACTTAAGCGTTAATAAAATACAACATTTAAATTATATTTACAAAATAATCCAAAGCGTGATTTTATAATATAGAGACATTTGGCATTTAGGAAAAATAGCTTAATAGAGTTCACTGAGTTACGTCAGTTATGTGGCTAGATTTACTAAATCGCCAGGCGGTTCCCAGGTTATTTCGCATAAAAACTATTAAGATAAAGCACTGTAGAAATTCAAATAATGGCTAAATACTTTATACAATATTATTAAGCAGTTTACTAAATGATGACCGACGGCAACAGTTACTTCAGTTCTAAAGAAATATTGCGAACTAAAATGCACAGTATTAGACGTTCTTTGCAAAATATTATTCAACAAAACATGGGCATAAAAATAATCTCAAAGCTTCAACACTTCATTATCCTCTCCAGAAGTACTCAGTTTCATTTAGTACTTTGTACACTGTCTGTACAGCTTCAGTCCACTTTTGTTTTCATTTTGTCCAGTGTTTAAAATTTTGTGCGGTATTTGGCCTGTATTGTGTGCTGAAACCAACTACCATGGTCTCGGGTAGTGTTAGCAGAGATTTTATTGAGTTTACGATCAAGTTAACTAAGTAGGCTTTTTAAACACAAGTCAACATAAACGGACACATTCACTAAACAAGCAGAATTAAAAATATTTACTCGTAATCTGGTTAAAACGTTCAGCCTACCAAGCTACCAGCCATGAAGTTTAAGAAGAGTAAAATCGATCTTTAACTTAAATAAATCCTAATAGGCAAATTAAAAAAAATATATAGGCCTACTCAAGAGTTACAATGTTATTTAAAATCGGTGCATCACAGAAAATTCCTTTGTATCACACATTTCACCTTCAAAATTTTTGTGTGAGTTACTCATAAAATCGGTCCTTTGAGAATTAACTACTTATAACAGGATACGCTATTAAAATTCAGTGTTTGCAAGCTAGAGGGGCATAACCGTTCATAGGGCGTCTTTACATAAACACCATTTGCGTTACTTGAACGGATGATGCTGGAATAACAATAGCGTGTCAGAATCCACACGAAAGGCGGGCTGTGGCATAAAAAATTATTGTTTTTGTGTTCGGTATTTTTATTGCAGCGCGACAAATGCCTAAACATTGTCGCGTGTTAATATTTTCTTGCCGCTACATACTAACCTCCTGTAGGCCAGCAATTGATATTTACATTATTTTGTAATTTTTGATGTATTTAAGATAGCCAACGTGTGAAAATACAGTCAGAAATACACGTTTGCATAAAACGTTTATGACTCGGTTATTACAACAAACAAAAATCTCTTTCAAATAATTGAAACGCAATTTACTACCAACATTCCAGTTTCACCAATATTTGGGTACAGAATAAAATCCGTTAGTCAGCTTTGTTGCGACAGAGACGCGAATAAAATGGAAACACTCCTTATTCCGAAAATACGTCTCGCAGGAGATTGTTTGTCGCGTTGACGTAATGGAAAACTCTACGTTAATTATCCGACAAGTAATTTTATTCGCGTCGCTCCCATCGTCACGTATGTCGCACTAACACGATTCCAGCACGATGCAGTGAAGAGAGCGTGACGGAAAGTTTCGGCGCAGACTCGGGTCAACAGAGAGAGCAAAGCTGATGCGAGTGCTTCATGCACCTATCCCGTCCTTTTATTGTCCGGGTTCAACAGTCACGTGACATTGGCGGCTGCTCTAGCAGGTCGACCACACCCTTCCAGAACGATAGAAACTAAACACGGCACGTTTGACACCAACCCTTGCCAGGGCTGCCACGGGAAACCACAGGAGTAATATCAATCATTATCATATTAAATTATTTCCTACTAATAAAGCATATGATCCCGAAATTTGTGAATTGTTTGAAACATTTTCTTCTTAAAATATCTTCATGGGTTTGCGGTATTGTTACTTCCATTATTCTGTAAATTTTATTATCTTCTCTACTACCTTGTTGATTCTTATTAAATGTTTAATGTGTTTGTGTATGTGAAAGATGAGAGTATAAGTACCTCTTTTCCCAGAAATACTCTTAAAAGGGTGATAAAGGGCGTCATTAAGTGCTGTTTTAGAGGGTACTACGAAGAAAATAGAGGTAAAAATGTTTAATGCAGTGCAAAGAGATCTTGGCGTGCTATTAAGTGAAATGCATTTAGGAATACTGTTTTCAAAATTTACTTAACCTTTTCATTAATATTACAATTAATTTAATAAATAGGTCTATACTAGAACAAGCTTGACGACTTGCAGAAACAAAATTTATACTAGCAGAATTACCTATCACCTTCGTTCGTAGTCGATAGTGTATAGAAAGAATAATTTTCCCCATATATGGTGATTTATATACACTCGCTTGATGAACTGTAACAATATATTTGTGCAGAAAAAAATTCTTAAAAAAAAAACCTTCCTACGTAAATTACAGACCTGCTAAACAACAAAAGGGCTCCATCAGTTAAGTGCAATTTCGGTTTAACGTAAAATACCAGGTACCCGCGCAAGGTGGCAATTATTTACCATCCCTGCAGCAACTCTTAAGGGGGCTGTGCGCTGCCAATAGAGGTTTTTGATATGCTTTAAGGAGATTAGGTATCCTTTAGTTAAGTAGCTTTAATACATACTGCTTTGTGTCTGTGACTGCTGTTATCGCTGCAAGTCAGACACGTAAATGAGTTACTTTTTCAGTTTTTACACGTCACAAAATAATGATTGTATTGAGGTTGAAATAATTCATTCAAATCAGTAAAGCTATACTCTATTCTGGTGCAGATAAATCCACTGACAAAAATGTTACATAGAGAGGTCACGCGTAGAGGCGATAGTGTATTTGATGTTTGTCCTTACAGCCGTATCTCGGGTAAGTTCATACTTTTAGAAACGAACTGCTGAAAAAAGTTACGAGGGATACTTCCGTTATTACCATACAACTACGCAAGAAAATGAAAAAGCAATACGGTGAGATAAATAAATAAATATTTTATTGTTACGCGTCCGCGGGTATGAAAATTGTTCGTAATAATTACTTTAAAAGTGATTTAAACACGTCTGTGATACGATAGTTGGAGGACGGTTGCGTTGGCATTGATGTCGTAGAAATAGTTCTTCTGTACACTATGAACAGCAGCTAAAATATTGAAACTCGTTTAATGGAATATGTAAATAGTGTATACATTTTCAGGAAATAAAATAAAATGTATATTAACATTTAGTATATAATACGATATTTCAGAGATGACGTAGTTAGTGGCGACGGATGAACAATGTACGTCAGCTTTTAGTGCAGTCGTCAGCCTGGCAACGTTATTGTTGACGTTTGGCGGAAGGATACATAGGCTTAGTTGATGTGAAAACAGATGCAAGCTAGAAGCAGGGCTTCCAGAAAGTATCAAGTTACCATAGGGGGTATAGACTGTGCCTTTAATGTTAATGTAGGTTGATAATGGTACAGGTCTTATGGCGCGCGCTGTTGCCGGATCGCGACCGCATTACTAAGTTCGGGAGGTGTACTACTTCATAATTTTGAGTACTAAAATAATACATATTTACTTTTAAATTGATATTGTAATCTGTAG
Source organism: Medauroidea extradentata (assembly GCA_003012365.1). Classification (NCBI taxonomy): domain Eukaryota; kingdom Metazoa; phylum Arthropoda; class Insecta; order Phasmatodea; family Phasmatidae; genus Medauroidea; species Medauroidea extradentata. The sequence continues at coordinate 264,097 of PNEQ01047535.1, forward strand.
AAGATTAAGCTTCAAAATATCTAGCTAACCACATTTCTATATTCCTTTAAAATGAGGAACAGTTCACACCCCACTTACATGAATTCATTCGATTAAAAGTAAAATGGGAATATTGTTATCACATGCATTTTAATCATTGTAGCTACTCCTGACATAACATGACATTTCTTCCATAGGAGTAGCGTCTCTCTGAAGACAAAAATGTGTTTGGAGTACTGTTGATGATTATGAAATCGACGATGCAAATTAAATATTTTGTAGAAACAGGAAAATACGGCTGTTATTTTTATGTCATTTATAAGTTTAGCTAAAATTGTATTTTAAGTGCGGTTAATATAACAAACAAAATAGTATAAATATTTTTCCGTGCTGTTTCCACTATATTTGTGATACTTAACTTTTGAGTGTAAAAAAGCGGAGGTACCACAAATCGATCTTCAGTATTCTTAATACCTATATTGTTATTTCAAGACAAAAATAAAGTTGAAGCTGTTATATATTTAACGAAATTTTCGTCAGTAAACTGATTAACCGAAACCAGGTAATTTTTGGTTTTGAAACAGACGACGCAGCAAAAACCCTGCAAACTAACTGGGTGACATATATTTTTACATTTGCTTTAGTTCAGGCTTTCAAAAATATTAATCGCACAAGTAGCAGATATGAGGGATCATGGCCTAAAATTTATTTACGGGAATTCTATTTGATTTTCTTTTTTATATTCATCTTCGCAGGTTAGTTAATGGTACCACATTGCTGTGGTTTCTTCATAAGGCAGTAATGTTTCGTTTGGAATAGCAGGAATAGCCAGTTGCATTGAACATTTACTCAATAGAGTTTATAGTAGGCTATGTAAATGAAATGGAATAAGTTACAGTATTTCACTCCTTTCATCGTAGACTATCTATATTTTTAGATATTTTGGATTCCATACAAATAAATATTTACAAAAATAACGCACACTAACGAAATTTCTGTTTCGTAAAGTCACCGGGCGCAACAAATCGTGTGGCCGCGAGACACGGGCGCACCCTTGAACTAGTTTAATATAGAGAACGAAGAAAAGCGGCTGAATTAAGGAAATCTGTATATGATTTACTATCCTTTATTGACGGAACCACCTAGTCAGTAAAGATAACGGAACGGTTTTTTTCTCTGCAGGAAGCTGAGAGATCCTCCATACAACTTGATTTTCCAGGGCGAGTGCGTGAAGTAATACGCCACACATTTCACTGTTGTTCGTTATGAACAACTTACTCGCTTTCATCCCTTTTATAACTTCAATAATTAAAAGTTTCTCACTGACCAATTTTTTTTATGCTTCATTTGGTAATGAAACGCACATAAGAGTAGAAAAAAATTTCTATAAAATTAACAAAGAAAACGTTTAGTCTTCAGATTCTTTCCTTGGCATCCAAATATATGAAGTAGATACGATTTTGCCTTTCATACTTATGTTATGATGTGGTATCTTTAGGGATGGTGAAAACCGTAAAAATACAAACAAACTTTATGCATATATATTTTAACCAATTAGAAGCGTATATATGATGAAACAGATATATCATCCGATGCGCGTTTCGACACTGTGCAATATAGAAAAAATTTGAGATAAAAGTTACAATATGAAATTTTTGATTTTGGCAAAAGCGCGTGCCGAAACAAGACAGTGCTTATGGCAGTTACCGTGCGTTGAAAAAAGAGAGCGGATGCCAATATAACTCTGTACTGTAATCTAAGTGTGAGATGTTCTATAACATTTTTGTATGGTGCCGTATCGTCATTATTAAAATTTTTGAGATTTTCAGGCCTGCATTCCGTTAGAGCTCAGTGTTCTTCTTATTATTTTTTTTTTTGCGTTTATATGTACATTTCCTGTACGTTTTGAGATAAATTATGTATTTTATTCGTTGTACAAGTTACTTCCAACATTACTGACAGGGTATTTTGCGTAAAAGTAAGCTATACGCAATTGCTGTTTGTTAAATTATTTGTCGTTTTGTAGTACAATAAAATTTATTCTCTGTTGCAATGTTTATAGTCAATGAATGCAAGTTACAAACGTGACGAAGAAATTTTTCTTCCAGTAATACCATTAATTCTGAGTGGTGACATAATTATATTATTCCAACAAATTGAAGCTAACATTTAAACGAAAATTCTGTATTTGTTTTGTTTTTCAATTGTGTCTTAAGAAACGAACTCAAAACTGAAACGAATCCGTCGATTTATGCCCAGTTTAGCTAATTTATTATATTTTTGAAAATTTTCATTGACGTAGAAATGAAAAGCTTCAAAACATAGTAATGGAGTTACCTTTTGTACATTCACAGTAAAAATTATGTTCACGTATGCACACAAACATATAGTATACACATGTGTATAGGTTCTACGAGAAAATATAATGCATGGCAATATTTGTTGATGGTATCCTGAGCTGAAGTACTTCACTTCAGCTGGTTTATTGTTGGTTCATAGCTCCTCAGGGCGTGTATAATATATAATTTTCATCGTCAAAGTACACGGTGTGAAGTCTAGCTTATGTCTGAAAATAATTTCGAGATATTTTCATACCCTAAAAATAGGTAAAGGAAATGAATCTCCACACTTTCAGTGTTAGTTTGGACTCTTTTGGTGGAAGACTCATAGTTTGGAATTTCATTATTATTTACTGTGTCTTTTACATTTGCTCGAGAAACTTAACGACCTTGATGGAAGTAGAATGGAAAAGCATATTGGTCAGAACTTCTACTAAGAAAACATCGAAGCATTTGCCTGAAGTGATTCCGGAAAATCAACTGAAATCATTAAGGATGGAACAGAGAATCGAACCGGGTCTTCCAAAAATGCGTTGCAATAATTTAACCACTGCTCGCCCCCTTTCCCCCGCGCTTAGTTAAATGTCACACCATGAGTTGGGATCTAACAATCACTACTTGGGACTCCTAAATTTATCTTCATTTTACTGTATCGTCAAATTATGTAATAATCACAAGAGACATGAAGCCGACAATACGAATAATTTAATTTTCTTTCGATGCTCGTAAACGAATGTAAATAGCTCTGCAGCTTTGAGGTCAGTGTGGCCACAGCGCCCGTATTTGAATGTCTTCTCAGGGTTGAATTAAAATCAGTTAAGCGTTAGGGACCTTGTTTGGCTGCAACCGTGTAATTACGGTATCACCTATACGAACTAGGCACTGACATGCATTCCATGCTGTGGGAAAACGTATGTGTTGTGGTCGCTTTCAACATTCCTGGAAGTTTTAAGAGGGCTGTCTGGTTTTACATCTGTGAGAAGTTGGTATAGGGAAACCCATGTTAACAAAATTGCATTTGGAAAAGCCAGTTTTGAAGATAAATACTTCAAACAAAAACCAATTTGTGAGAAATGTTATTGTGACTCACTGTCAGAGCAAAATGTATAAATAGTTTTTTTTCAACATGTTGTTACACCTTCAACATGTTCCAGAAATCAGGCTATACAGTATTGGTACAAAATAATTCAGCAGGCAAGAAGTAAGGATTTTTGTACACAAAAAAGTATGTGGTGCCATATATATATGTCTGTGTGTGTATCTTAAACAGGAACCAAAAACAAAAAATGTGAATACTGTTAAAAAATATTTGGTGCAGGGGCAAAGCGTTCAGGAGAGCGAACATACTCTATCGCTGGGGAGATGGCCGTCTATCGGGCGGAAGGGGGCGAGGCGCCGACTCTGTCAAGGCGAGCGAAGAGATAAGCTGTAAGATAATCCCTTGAGGATGCAGGAAAGTGATTTAGGATGGAGGGGGAAGGCCGCATTTGTCCTTGAGCTTCTCCACCTTTTCTTTTACAAGCCGCGGACAGAATTCAACCGACACTGATACTTATTCAAGTAACCATCTTCCCTCCCCCCTCCACTGGCTGCTTCCTCCTAGATAGCTCGAGTAGTGGAAGAGCGTAATGGTTATCGCTGTCTAGTATGGACAGTTACACGAAATACTACCCGCACGACAAAACTCTATACCAAGCCAACCAGGCAACGGTGTTAAGATTTTATTTTTGGTAGTCAATATACTGTAAATTTTAACACCTCCGATATTTCTTATATTGATTTGGGAATTTTCACCTGAGTTTTGAAAGTGCAATGATTCCGTTAAAACCGTAACACTACAAATTCGTAACAGTAATATAGGTCTATATACATTATTAGCAGTCGATTGCTATTTATATTACATGTACAAGAAGTAACACGTTGAAATTACGGACAGAACAGTTTACGATGCATTAAACATATATACGGGCATTACAAAGAATCAGTTGAAGCGATGAAAGTTTATTTTTCGCTACTAAACATTTGCGACTGCCGCTGACGCAACTGGGAGTACTGCTCGAGCGCACTTCCTATGGTCTGTTTGTGTGTTCTTCCAGGGATATCGAATATCACTGCACTCTCTCTGCTATTTTGCCTCTCTCGTCTCTGCACTCAGCTCTTATCCCTTCAGCTTTGTTGAGGCTTTCCCCGAACGTCGACAATGCCGAGCGGATTCATTACTCGGAAGGAATAACAACTTCAGTACGTATCTTCGGATACTGAGGATTTCTCGTGACATTTGTCGTGAACTTGTATTTCGACGTATTTTTTTTCTGTTGTTCATGCGTAAGTAATTAGTCATAAATGTACGTTAAGTAGAGGACGCATCGAATGCTGAACACAAGAACTACACTTAAAAACTAACGCGCTTATTTTTTTTCGAGATAGGTTTGTATCCCGGTAGCGTAAAGACATTTCACGTTAGAAATTTACTAACTTTGGCTTTCATTAATTTTTTCGCACACAAGAACTTCACCATCGTCCATTTTTGATTGCAATACATCCCATACTTAAAAATAAATTTTAAATATGCCTAATACTTGACGTGCAAGAAAAGTGTCAACTTGTCAACTACATGCATCAAATATACTATTTTTGGGCCGCTATTTAATAACGAAGTTGTCCATTAGAATAGAAAGCTCATTTTTAATTTCTTGGAAACTAATGCACTGATTCGCTCCAAAATCGGCATGAATGTATTGATACGATAGATAATGCTAACAATTTGTTTTCAAGCAAACAGACAACTTCATATTGTGGTTTGTACAATACACTTAAAGCACTATCAAATACGTGTTGGCTTAAGTTACAAAAAATCTACCACATTCATCATTATTAGAGTTTCGGCGAATTCAACTGAGGAGAGGTTGGATTTCTAAGTCATGTATATGTTAGAAACTTTTTCGATCGGGACATTGTTTATTAAACGTGATCTTGAGGACTCCGAACCAATGGCGGACATGCATAAAACACTGATGGACTCCCGCGTTACATCGTTAAATGTTCAAATGCTCACTCACTGGAGCAGCAGCCAATGAACGAGTAGCTTAGGACAGAGTGTAAACAGGACTGTGGTGTCCAGCCTGCTGTTCGTTGAACCCACCAAATATCCGGGACTCTAATCATTTTACTAAGATACATATTTTTTCGATCACAGTTTTGCAAGAAATCACTACTTAAGCTAATAAAGCATTTAAATAATACATAAAAATCTAGATCACTTATTCTCGTACAGTTTGGAACGTTTAATTGATTTTGATACGTAGGCTACCTACCGAACATACAAGCTCGTAACATCTTCATATATATGTATATATATATATATATATATATATATATATATATATATATATATATATATATATATATATATATATATATATATATATATATATATATATATATATACATATATACTGCTACTTGTCTGTTTCCTACATTTTATAAACAATTATCTTTGTGAACTGCCGATAAGTTCGGAATAAAGTAGAACAGTGGAAGTAAGTAAACAAATATGTAAATTAAAAATTCAGAATGTTAAAAAGTAAATTATCTGGTTAAAACCCTTTTCTTTTGCAAACAGTCTAATTACAACAATGTTCTTTTATTTATGTCCTGTAAACGAAATTTTTAAAAATGTGTATTACGAATATTAAAACTGATACTTTATTCGCCTGGAACACAGTAAAATAATTTTTTCACAGGTATGATTAAAACCAGTTTCTACGTATGAAATACTTAAATATTTCTATTTCACTTTTAAGAAAAATTATAATTCTTGTTATAAGAACTGAATCCTGGACTTTCCCCCATGGTGAATACGTTTCCTTTTAAATAGCGAAACTTATATTATTAAAATTTGCAGATTGCAAATGAAAGTTTGACTGATGAATTTACAAAATATGTATATTGCGTTTGCAGATTTCTGTATAAAAGTGTCAAAGCCCAAGAAGTTAGAGAAAAAAAAACATTTTACAGTAAGGTATGAGGGCATTGAAAATTTAGTCACGATAGATTTTTATTAATAACTCAGTTTACCTGTAATCCATGCCATATACATTTTGTTCTGCGGTTAGACTATGATACTTCGGGAGTGTGTTCCTCAGAACATTGGGATTAAGAAATCTTTTAAAAATGGGCTACGCAGCTCTATTAACGAATTACAGGAAAAAATGTGCCGGGAAAACACACACATATACTCGGCAGTTAAAATTCAAATGGTACAAGCTAATGAAGACTACATAAATATGGCAGAAAAAAATATAATTGTGAATGCTCGAAAGAATGACTTCAGGGATTTACCCAACATTTTATTGAAATTGTTAAACCCATCAGTTACTTCCTAGCCATGCTCTCTAACGATAAAGGCTTTTTGAACGACTACATGTCTCTCTATTTGTGTTCAATGGTATCTTTGTCTTTTGTTAATTTACCAACAATAATATTTTTCTCATATTTGGTAAACTTGCTTGTTCTGACATGTTTATTTTACACTTTTTACAACACAGATTGTGTTAGCACTGTCCAAATAGTTAACATTGCCACTTATTTTTATTTTCCATATATGAAAACAATATTTGAAAAAAGTTGGTAACATGATGTTTGTTGACCAAGTATCTGAAATGCTCGGTGAAGTGCCCGTAATTCTAACACCATGTTATGTTACATTGTAAAAAATGTGTAAATATAAACGTACAAATAACTGGTAGTTTTATATTTTTGTATGTGTAATTACGGAATAGAACGACAGTAAGTGTACTTATACACAACTGTTCTTGCTGATCCAAAATATGTACAGATCTTTGATTAAAAACACAAATGTATACACAAATTTACTAGAAAGTTGATGTAAAATTAAAATTTTTAATGTACGTGTAGAAATACAGTGACATGTTGTAATATTACACGTAATTTTGTGTATTATAACTGCACTGCCTACGTATAAATACACTGATTCAAATGTAAAAATAATGTTTCACAGTGCTGTTTTAAATCGACAAAATTTATATACATTTACTGGAGCAATTTGCGTATGAATACCATCATATCAAGTAAACGATTTAAGCGTAGTTTTAAACAGAAAGCTTTAACAATTTTACCATCTCTAACGCCTTACGTAACTTATAAGTTAACATTTAGTAAATACTTATACCCTAAAACAGATATATTTTGCCTACTTCCACTCATTACCCCAAATTTTTTCGGCTACATCTTTTAAGAGCATACATATTTTCAGAATAGAAAAAAGAGCAATAAGAATTATTCCAGGTGTAAATAGATTAAATTCTTGTCACCCTTTATTTAATAAACTTAAAACACTCACCTTCTACTCTCGGTATATATAATCGTCAATTAACTTTGTTATTAAATATTCATAGTATTTTGATAGAATTTCCGACAATCACTCTTATTACACAAGACAACGAAATGACCTTCATAAGCCTTTAAAGAGGCTCAATGTAAGCCATAAAAATATACACATTTCAGGCACTAAGATGTTTAATAACTTGCCATATGAGCTTAAACAAATGATCAAGTCTAATGTCAAAATCATCAAGCAAAGGTTAAAATTGTTATTATTAAATTCCACATTTTATTCTGTAGAAGATTTCTACAGTGCAGAACTTTAGTTTTACTGTACAGCCTTCGGAAATTATTCTGTGTACATAATTTAAATATATATGAATTGTATTTTTACCAGTGACAGTGTCTAAGATGTGACTAGTGTATGGTGAGTTACTGTGTCCATGAAATTTTCAACTACTTGTGTACATGCAATTGGCATTTGTGTGTTGATGTCATTTATCTGTATATGAACTTCACAATACTAAGTTTAATATCGGTATATAATATAAAATAATTTATCGTAATTATTGTTTGTACTATCGTATTAAATATTTGCCAGTAACTAGGTGTCCAGTGTGAATTATGTTTTGTGAATTGCTATGTCAGATGAGTTCTTAACTTTGCTGCATGTAATTTGTACTTTAAGGATCCTTTACAAATTGTTTTATTATATATTTGACAAGTTATATATCCTATGAGCAATGCGCTATTTGGGGTCAAACGGAATGTATTTTAATAAATAATTTAAAAAAAACTCCAACTTTACTACAGTTTTACTATGTTCATCTCAAAAATATTTTAGCTAAACGAAGTTGTAGTCATTATTACACACACACATAAATAAATAAATAAATAAATAAATAAATAAATAAATATATATATATATATATATATATATATATATATATATATATATATATATATATATATATATATATATGAGTAGTCCATTTCCAAAACCTCTTCTTGTCCACTTTCACTAAAACTGAGTAAATCGCGAAAAACCTTATTGCGAGTCCATTTGTAACATGGCCTAAGCAGTTTTTCAAAGTGTATCTGTAACTGAATGAGGCGAGTTTTGGAAACTATCATCACGTCAAATTTAGCGCACATTCAAAAGCTACACAAATATGTTCAGAACTAATTTTTCCTTGATGATGGACAAGGAGAGTTTTGGAACTGGGCTACTCATATATATATATATATATATATATATATATATATATATATATATATATATATATATATATATATATATATACATATAAACTTACTTGAAATACAAATTTACAATACAGCAGTTGACTTGGTATAGTAAGCTTGACCGTCGTCCAATTATTAGGTCGTACTTTAGTTGTACGATTCGGCAAAAATACGCGTGGTAAGAAAGAGGAAAATGTTTTCCCTCGTGCATTTGGAACAGCTTGCTAAAATATACCCAATAAACGTAAAACAGAACAAATCAAGATGGCCAATTAGTCTGGAATGAATGTATTCTATATCACAAACACATTGGTTATCAACCATCGGCGGTCTCATGGCTACGGTCGTTGATTGTTAACTCTTAAGGTCGTGGATTCGAATCCTCGGAGGGTAAGGAATTTTCGTTACTTAAAAATAGTCGTTAGTTACTCGTGATACTTCGTAAGTTACAAAGCACTTCAGAAATAAATAAATCTTTCAGAAATGATTCCATTAATTTTCTAGAAAAATACTCAATAATCTGCACCAGGTTGCCAGTTAATTTCAAATTTACTGTATATTAATTTCATTTTATTTTTATTTTATTGTAATTTTTTTCCTTTGAAGTACGGGTTACTAACACATCATTGTGTTAAAATACATGTACTGTAGCACTGTTACTATACATGCATTTTATCGTATTTTTTCCGTTATGTATTATAAAAAGACACGGATATAAGTTGTGTAAAATTACACGAATATGTGCGCAGATTGTGCTGCCACGTACGTTCGTGTAATATTAAACAATTTTTTTTTAGTGAACATAGTTTTAGCTGACGTAGTGGTAGTACCATTTTAACAAGTGTCGGTGAAACTAAGTGATGTGAAGAAATTTGGGTATTTAACAGATTGGCCTTGAGAGCCGATGGCTGCAAACGAGGTTAGGATGTAGCAGTCAGACGTAAGGTTTGAGGGAAACAGGAGATGCTTGGGAAGATCCGCCGGCCAACGCAATTTTCTGACATGATGTCCGTATGCGAAAACTCAGGTCGAAGAACCCGCCGACAATCGAACTCGGATCACACGACATAGAATAAAAAAGTAGTTACTACTTATTTTTCCGGTGACCACGGTCATATTAGAGGTCTCGAACATGTTGACAGTAATTGAACACATTTAGCCGCCATAATTAATATAGTTTTTAACTAAAAATGTTTACAAGGTTACTCGCCAAAACAGAAAATGTGGCGCGTCACTCGATTGAATAACAAACCACGCCAATTTCTGACGCTGTTATATCCTAAGCTCCAATACAGAGTCCGTAAGGTACAACCTACTTTCTGCTGCATTTTAATTTGACTAGAGTCCATATTTTTTTTAATGTTTTAAGAAATTATATTTTACACACAAATATTAGGATGTAAATTATAAGAGTAAAATACAATAATTTTTGTACAAACGCGCGCACGGTCACTGAGTGACCAACTCATGTATGATATATTAAATACGTGCATCGCTTTCTTAAAAGTAAACGAGATACTGTGAGCGGACAATAAAACGTCATTATTACTCATGTTCTTGAAGTAAATGTAAATTTTTGAAACGAAATCAGAAGCGTGCCGTCTGTGATTAAACTTTAAAACCACACGATTTTCATTCACTCACAGTCTGACTATTGTAATTCATATATGACTTCCATAAAATTAGAAATTAATTTTTTTTTCCAATTACAATTTTTGTTCATTATGTTGAAATTTTTAAATTAAAAATAAGTGTAAAAATAGATTCGAAAGTAATACGAATACACAGTTCACCTCGTTTCCTATACAACACCATTTTTTCTTTGCTCGTTACTGGGATGCGGAACTAAATTATTTGAAAGAAAGCTGAGAGAGATCAGTTAAATTATTTTTACTAAGATGTACTCCGTGAATAGTTTGCAAGAAATGTGGGGGAATTCGACACAATGTAATTTCGCTAAAAGCTGCTTTACGCTCAAAGGGGCAGACGAAGAAGGGCGCAGACAGGACTTAGAAGCGCCGAGAAGCGACTTTCATGCAAGGAGCGTATACATAAAAGGATGGAAACGTTTTTCATTTTATTCACACTATTTGCCAATGGCAACTGCCAACAGCGCGCATCTGCAACGATTTACACGAGCACTTCAATAACGTGAAAGTATCTCTGTGTTACTAAATGTCGGTTACATATAAACATCGTCTAAAATTTGCACTTTGACTAGGAATACGCCTTGCTTTCTTGTAAATATTGTAAATTATGAACGCTCTGTTATAAACGTTTTACTAAATTGCTATCGTACGTGATAAAAAAATTCGCTGATAGTTTCATTGCTATTTGTTGTAATGTATTTTATTTTAGGTGCAACACTTCGTTACCAGAGTTAGCATTTTAGTATTTTTGTTACTTAACATTTATGCTTTTCAGTTTTATTTTTTTATTATTGTGCCTTTTTGACGTGAGAAACAAGTACAGTAAATTTCTTTGACACTTATTGTATGTCTGTTGATAAACGTTACCAAGTGAGGTAGTAACCGCCCCTGGTAGAGTAGGTTAGGGGGAGTTGTTGTAGCCGAGTATTTTAGGCTCGAATTAATTTTTTCTTTTCTTTTGTTCGGTTTTTAAAAATAGTGTTAGCTTTTTTTTTTAATTACATTGTAATCATATTTTACCATATTTTTATTTTACCACTATTTTGTTTATATACTCTGCAATCCAGACAACAGTTTTGTTGTGAAGAATTTCGAACTAGTCGCCGAGAACAGTTTGGAGAAGAAGACAAGCGTCAACCGCCGAGGCGATAGGCAACAATTTTACTAAATGAGGTTTTAATCATTTTATGTAACAGTCATCATAAGGAACAAAAATATGGCCTTGATTACGAAGCTGAGAAGTATCAGGAATTATGGCAGTGTTTTTTAAGAAGCTCACCTGCTGCTTTGCTATCGCAATTTATATTTACAGTGTTCAAGAACGAAAATCGGCTATGCTAAGCCGCCGCCATTTCACATTGAATATACAGAGCCCTACGTCTTGCTGTAGCAAGTATGCTACTCTTTTCCAGAGTTTGAAGGATGATATAAAATTATTTTTCATTTTCCTGAAAACTCTATTTTCCTTGCATGTTACAGTAAGTGAATTTAATTTTTGTGGTCATAGTTAAATTTCATTTTATATGACTTCAACGTACCGACCCTGTGGTCTAGAGCTTCCAAGATATCTGATCTACCATGATTTTAAATTTGAGCGCTAATCCAGGTAAAATAAATCTTTACTACGGACTCTATTATAATGATTAATTCTAAATATTCTAGTTACGGTTTGTAAGCAAAACATTTATTTTACGAGTACACGTAATATTTCAAGTCAATAACTGTTGAACGAAACATATAACACATTTCAAATCTGCGACTGTAACACTTTATCATAAAACATTATATATATATATATATATATATATATATATATATATATATATATATATATATATAACGTTATTTGCAGCGTTATAGAGGACATTGCTACGCTTAAATTATTTAATTAAATTATGTGTTTGTGTGGGGAAACAGCAGCAAATTAATTAAGTTTTCATTTTCTTTTGATTTGGTTTTCAGAAATTCATGTAACATTTTGGAAATATGTTTAGTCTTCCAGCATAATTTATGTTATTCTTGAATAATTGCTTTTCTAGTGCCGCTTAAAATAATTAAACGGCATTCAAATCACTAAATATTTTATTGCTGGTAGCGATATTTCATATCACGGTAATTGTAGTCTGTTTTATTGACTACATTATTTAGGAACCTGTTATCCTGCTGTGTAAACCTGGTATTTGTAAGTATTGCGATAACAACAGCTGAAGGAATTTATGGTCTTGTTGAATAGCCATACCAAGCTGAGTAAATTGATGATAATTCAACGTTTGAGGTTTAGTCAGTTTTATAGAACCCAGTTGTCTGCGACACATTTTTTTTCTTGCATTGATACAGCTACACAAAAGTGTTATTGCTGTGGCATCCTATCCAAGTACGTAAAACCCCCACACACTATTTATCGTTTCATTGATCATCATTTATTTACTAATAACATTCTGTTCCACATACACTATACAATACAAACACAATAACATATTGCATAGTCTGCTAACAGGGCGCTAGAATATTTTAAATTGTGTGTATACTACATATAATACACAGTTTCTCCCTAAAAATTTAAATAACAAAACAGCAGCATAAGTTAGTGGTATTTACCTAATGAGCACATAATATTTCGAAACACGATTTCATAAATACTTAGTTTGCCTTAGTTATTGTCCATCAGTACTAACACTACATTCTACAACAACGTAAGTGGAAATTAATCAACTGAAGTAACAAAAATCAGGGGACAGGAGGAAATCGTATAATAATTCCTTGTTCATATATTCCGATACAAAGCTCTATCCGCCCAGTTAGTTATTTTTATAGCATCATTACATGGAAATAAAGATGATACGGTCACTTTATCACCACTATGAATAGTAGCAAATACTGGATACTAGTAAGGTCTCATTCCAAAGGCACGAAGTTTTAAATCTAACCAGTTTTATTAAACTTTTTCGTGATATATTTTAAAGCACCAAATAGATAATTGAGCAAATAATTATTTTTTTATTTAAGATGTTCCATTACATATTAAAACCTAGTTTTTAAATCATTAGAGACTTTATTTAAGCACACTAAATTGGATCACGAAAGCATTTTAGTCATCTAAGACAGTCTACGTAGCGGTAATAGCCGTAACCATTTTTCAGAATCAAATAATGTATTTTAGGTTTATTATTCTGCCAATGAACGAGTTAATCTCTTAGACTGGAGGTCAAGAGTCGGATTACGTTGAAAGAAGAAATGGTTGTTAAGAACCCAAGTTTGATTTATGCAAGTATAGCCGGAAATAGCCGAGGCTAGTTCACAGGCTTCATACCGTGGAGAAGTGGAGGTGTCGCTGCCATGTTGAGTCAGTTAACCATGTTGGGTAAATCTGTCATGTTGGATCAACCCGCCATGTTAGATCAATCCGCTGTCTTGTTTTTGGTTTATGATTTTTTGTTTTTGTGTACCGTCGTTCAACTCGTCGTGTGGTGTCCTTTGTCTTCTTTTCTGCTGTCACTTGTTGACAGGGAAGGTTTTTTACTCTCATCGGGAAAATTTTTTTTTCCATCGTCGGGAATTATTTCTCTTTCGTCATCTGCTAGGCCATGTTGTATGGGACGAAGTTGCATGTTTTCCCAATTGGTCATTAATTTTCCTGTATCTATCATTCTGAATAACAAATCTAAATATGGATACTACCACTGACTAGTTACTAATGTATATACATATATATATATATATATATATATATATATTAAAGAAATCACATGGGAGTTTCGTAGATACTCGTATAAACACTTTACTGTTACACTGATACATAACCTACCAAGCATTAGCTAAAATAGAAGGAAAATAAATTTTAATTCGTATAATGTTTAGTGTAACACTTCTAGCGTATTATACAGTACAACTCAATTGTGTCTATTTATACTTTCTATATTTTTGCATGCCAATGTTTGAACTGAAATAGCTTTAGTACCCGGTTTTCTCATGTGTGAGCGCTACTATATACTTCGTAAAGAGAGATCTAATTGTTGCTGACACATATTATAGTATATGACGGCAATTTTCGTGGCTCGTGTGTCGTACGCTTAATATATATATATATATATATATATATATATATATATATATATATATATATATATATATATACATATATATATAATATGTAATTTTGCTGTTGGCAAATATTTTCATTTCGTAACTACGTCCATAATACCAAGACTGGTCTTCAGATATGCGGCGGAGAAAAGAGAAATGCTTTTTTTCTGACAAATATAAGATAGTTACATAAATGGACGGGAGAAAAGTCAAATCATATTACAGTGATGAGTTTGACTAGTTAATTGTAATAAAAAACGAACCAGACGACTATGTTATATCATTTGGTTAAGAAGAATTCCATAAGAAAACTTCCATTTATCTTCTTTACTCATGTAAAGCGTGTTATCTTAAGAGTAAACATGTGACGTTGTTATCAGCTTCAGGAAGTGGTCCTTTAAAATAACTGTGATTACCGTGCAATCGCAGGTTAGTTATCGACACTGTATCTGAGGTGATAGACGGCAACATAATGTTCGCTCTCGCCGTAGCACCACTGTTTCTGGCTACGTTTTTCGTGGTTCATCCAACCGTGCTTGGGTAAGTTAGCAAGTGTAACACATGTATTTGTATATACACGTCACACACACACCTACACACCCATTACAGGCTGTTAATGAATGCATTTTAAAACATCCTTTAGCGAGATAGTCGACGCAGGGACAATACATTTGATATGGCACTTTGGGTCGCAATTGTCGAGAAACGCCTTAAAATTGGTGATCAAACTTTAAACATATGGTATCACAGATGCCACACATCACTGCATCTGTGATTGCCAGGCGTAGCGTTCGTGTTGCATCAAACCAGTTACTGTAGTGGGCAGTTATCTTGGCTTCTCACAGCGCGGGGGGTGCGGATACAGTGGGACAGGGGAAGAAGAGGAGATAGGAACACGACACACAGTCGACAGCCGTGTAGTAGCTGTTAGGAAAATATCGACCCTCAGTGTGTATCCGAAAATGTAAGGTGAAGGTGGTAGCCTGCAGACGCGGGGAAAGGAAATGCGTAGCAGAGAGCGGGAAATAATAAGAACCGTTATTCAGTGTTGTGATGAAGAAACGACAGGTAAATGCAAGAGAGTAACCAGCAAGAGCAGCGAAGTACACTGGTGTGAAAGATCTGTAGTCAGGACTCGTCAAGTCAGCAAAGAACGACCATGTTAGCCACGGACCATTTCACGTAAAATTAGATACTGGAAATGTCAAAATAAAGTATTTAATAAACAGATACTTAGTTTATTGCGGAACTGAAGGACATTATCATCAAAGATATTCATAGTCTATGAGGGTGAATGGAAAAGTGCCGGAATGCAAGGGTGGGGAAAATGGGAGATCCCCGGAATAAAACCCGCCGACACTATCCTACATGCGTAAATCCGGACGTCAAAAACCAGGGATAGAACTCGGATCGCCTACGCGTAAGGAAAGCACGCGACCGCCGCAGCTTCTTATGTGGTTAAGAATTTTGGGTTCTGTTTTTCTGGAGGCTACATCTAGGCTGACATTAAGAAAATCCTTTGTTAGTAGCTCACGTAACCTGGTTGAAAAAACGTTTTGTTTTATTTATCAATTTATTTGTGTGAGCTACCAATTTCAACGCTAAGCAAAAACCTTTCAATGGGAGAACCCATATTATTTTTTAACTATGTGTAATAAAGTCTCTAATATCTTCAAGTAAACTTATGATAGCGTAGATGGTTTTAAATTCTTGTTTTGCATTCAGTAAATATATTCTTGACCCTCTTTCTCCTTCTAAGGTCAGATTCATTAAAAATCCGTCACATACGTTTTGTTAGCTCTTCTTTTCCCAGTGTCGTAGATGATTAAAAGCCCGGGTTTAAAATCTGTTGCAAGTGTTCAACAAATTTGCAAATATTAAATTTTTTTTATTTAGCCAAAAGTTGTGCTGTAAAACACTATAATAACAAACCTGTGAAAGTCAGTAACGTTTCAATTCTAAACGGATTTTAATTTTTTAAGTACTTTTTACAATGCTATGTTAAAAACACTTATTTAACGTGAAAGAAAAGACACCAGTAGTTCTTATAGAGCTTGAAACATCATTTTGCCACTGTTAAAATATATTGAGCTTATTTTATTTTTTTAGAAATAAAAAAAAATTATTTTTCATTCGTAATTAAAACACTTAATTTACAATTTTTTATGTGTTCACCTCTGCGGTATGAATGTATTAAATTTTATTGGATTGTAAACTCCTATTGCAACAAAAATTTAAAAATCTCAGTTAAAACAATGTGTTTTTTTAATTACAAGCTTTTATGTAATTTGCAATGTTCGTATTGAAGTAAGTTGACCGTTCCAAATTTGCAAACCCTTTTTTAACCATTTGTTGGTATCTGATTGAGCTTAAGTTTAGCATACTTATGTAAGTTCGGTGACAATACAATATTGGGGGTTACATTACATGTAAATCATTATATTATCGAATTTACGTGAACTAAAATTAAAAATTATATTATTCTCTTCTTTAAATTACAATTATTTGTGTAAAGTAGTCCGACAAACCAATAAATAAGTTCCAGAGATTTGAGACTAAAAAGAAAAATAATAAAGTTAAATAGAAGTTTGTTTAAAAAATTTTTAACTAAAATTATTATGACTATTATGACGAATTATAAATAGGGTGGTTATTCTGAACCTATAATATACCTGTAAAACCTTTCTTTTTAGCTTACAATTTTCAATTTTTTTTAAAGCTTGTTTTTATTTTTTTTTTACTTGTAAATTTTTGTGTGGTATTGCGTGTTGCAGCCTTTCCCATAGCCTAGTGTTGTTATAACACACTCATTGTACATATTTTTACAGTGCACTGTGATTTAGAATGAAAGAAATATCTTAATGAAGTGTGTGGAAGCAGATACTGTAGGAGTAGTGAGCTTGTCATTTAGTCTGATTTGTATTCTTGACAATTTTTCCGTAGCAGGATAAATATATTTTATTTTCAGGTTTGCCTTAACACAACATTTCCATTAATTTTGGTGGACTAAATAGTTATTTTTTTCGTAACCTTGCGTATTTTTACGGACGGAAGTAAAACGTAGCAGCTTATAGAATTTTTCGCGTATCCTGAAAGACATATAAGAATTCCCGAGCTCAACTGGTGCAACTCACGATTATGTTACACTTATGTAGTGTATGACGGAACGCGCTGAATGTTTTCCGCCCTGTTAGTATCAACCTGGCAGGTGGCCCCGCACAATAGGATGTCAGTTCCTCTTCGCTCTCCCGTCTTGATAACAGCACTAGGGAGCTCAGAGGCCAACTTAACTGCCTACTATAATAATTGTGTCCACTTGCAGTGTACCACCTGGCCCGTGTGTGCTGCTCACACATACTGTTTACTAGGTTCCAATCTGGAGGCCGATTAAATATCGCCACCTTCTATTTGCACCGACGCAGCGCAACGCAAGTGCAGAGCAAGTTAAACGGGTCTTCTATGACATTACGTGGGTATATAATTCCAATGCAACACAACCAGACGCAACGCAGGTGCAAATTTTGCGTTGCATCCGTAAAAAAGCGATATTATTCGGTCCCCTGGTGTCTTCCGCAGTGTTTGTGTACGTTTCCTGCGCATCAGCGAAGTGTTAGTTGACCTCTCGTGCAGAGATTTTCGGATTGTAAAATTATTTTCAAATAAAAATGCGAGTATTTTTGAAATTCGGTTATTATAGAGATCTAGAGATTATCATATTAAAATTACAAAAATTTCAGTATTCGATTATTGTAGATTTTGTGATTTCAAGCACTTGTGTTTCTAAAACAGTCTTTAATTTTATACTTGAAAGTAAAGCATACTACCGCATAGCGCTATATAAAATAAATGTCCGCTGATTAATTATCTACTCGACTAAAGAATCTCATTGAATTTTGATGAGTAGTTCACACTTTATTGACGATTAAGTATTTCAGTCGTCCGTTCGACATCGTGTCTCTACATCCCTCCTGATAGAAAAAAAAATAACGATTTTACCTAAGAATTTCACACGGCCTATTTTAATAAAAACACACGAATATTTACAGTATGTTTCGGTTCAATATCATTAGACCTCTGGTCTGAGACCTGTGTGGTGATAGTCAACAAATGGGATTGTTTCAGTCTCGGAAGAAAAATTCTTATATCTGCCATTTTAAAGGCTGTGCTTGAAGAAGTATATGTGGTTAAAATTAATTTTTTGTATGTTTCAGAGAAGAAAGAAATGCAAGTTTAAATGGATACTTCACCGCTCTGACTAAGGAAGTGAACAATTTGTTGAAAAACAATCCTGCGTTTGACACAGAGCAGTTTAAATCCCTCGCTGCCGACATAGCGGTTCGTAACGGATATGCAATTTTAGTTTCTCAAATCCTGAACTTATGTTTTTATTTTACTAGCATAATTTTTAACTGCATCAACTTTTCTCGAAATCACAGAATTACTTATAGTCATAAATTACTCTTATTTTTTAGGGAGCTCCTTTCCATTTGGTTCTGAGCAAAGCTACAGTTGTTGAAATCAAGAATGTAACTTACAATGTGGATGAAGATGTGGCATTCTTCACGCTTGGAAAGTCTGCCGTAAGTGGATGGCTTATTTTCTTAAACTACTATGTTTAATTGAAATTCCTGTATATTTTAACTGGATATGGGTTTAGGATAAAATAAGCGAATGTAATATTAGTGTATTTTTCATATATTTAATTATTTCTTATCGTGTTAATTTAAGTAAAGTCACGCATACTGCTTTTACCACACGTGTAAGTATTTATAAATGCGATCTTTGAACGATTCCTGAAATGGGTTAGAATTATAAACTGGACCGTTTTTAGAGACATACGCCATTACGAGCGAATCTTGCCGCGTCGCAGAAAAACAAGTCAGAATTATCTATTGTCAGCAAATATATATCACATATTCGATTCCGAAAAAGAACATAGTCATATCCAAAAAGACGAAACGAACAAAAAAAATCAAAATAGGGTGTGTGAAATCTGACCACAAAATGAACTACTCCAAAGATGGAAAATACAGTGACTAAACACTCGAATGGGAGTGAACAAAGAGGGCAAAAGAATGAAGACACAGACGAAAAGTTATAACAGGCTTAACTTCGACGACATCAGAAGCGACGTTTCGGGGGCTGAGAACTGTTTCCGTCTTCAGGTGTATGTAGACCTACAGACTGAGGAACTCCAACATACTGACGCCAGAGTCCAGTTTTTGAGTCGTCTTTCTAGATACGGCTTTATTCCTTTCCAGAATTATAATCTCTATGCATAAAATAGAACCCTGACTGACTGGTTGAAATATAAAACTGCAGCCCAAACGGATGGACCGAGAATCGTTAAATTTTTTGTGTGGTTTCCCCTCAGTCCATCGGCGAATACTAAGAAGGGATGTTTCGAAATTCGACCACTATGGTGGTGAAACGGGCTGGAGTGTGTTTCCGAAGAAACGTCGATAGAGCTAGAACTCGACGGCCTATCATCGTGATCTTTACTTTAAAAGGACACATATAAAAATTAAATTTGTCAATTTCAGGATTCTTCGAAATTCAACATTTAAGAGGGCGTAAAGACTTTAAATGTGTTTCCGATTAACTATCGACATCTATCGAATCGAGTTCGAGCTCTATCGACGTTTCTTCGGAAATACACTTCACCTCTTTTCAACCCCTTAGAGATCGAATTTCGAAAAATCCCTCTTTAATTTTCGCCTACGACTTGAGGGTATCCCACACAAATAATTTCACGATTATAGGTTCGTTGGTTTTGGCTGCTGTTTGATATCTCAGTCAGTCAGCGTTCTCTTATATGTATATATATATATATATATATATTATTTTCCTAAAAATGCAGTTATTAAAGTAGCTAATTTCGTGTTTTAAATTAAAAATATGTAGTTAAATGATTTGTGTGTTGTACTCGTGGTAGTTCAACAAACAATATTCGTCCTTTTTTATTGACAAGAATTTTTTTGCGGGTGGTTTTGTAATTGGCTCTAACTATAGTCAACAACATACTATCAGTAGAGACATGCAAAATTCGCGTTATTTTCTGACAGCTGGCTAGACTCCAAGTGACTGTAGGCTCGTTCGGCATCTCCCGCTGGCCGATATTGTCGTGACTTGCCGCGGAGAATGCTTACACGGTAGAGAGGCCAATCTCTGTAAAGGCGTAATACATGTAAATCACAACACACAAAAGTTCGGGGCCAATTGAATCGCAAATTATGAGCTGTTATGTATAGTAAAGTGAAGTTTAGTCTGCTACCAAATGATAACGCGAATTTTGCATGTCTCTAACTATCAGTTGTGATTTTTTAAAAGTCTTTTTAAGTTTCCACGTGTTCCTTGTTGATAAATAGATATTGCAGAGTGAACTGTAACTAAACATGTGGTTTGTGTAAGTTCATAATATAAATAGTCGTGTATGTCCAGTAACAACGACATGACACGCGAAAGTATTAAATACATAATAAAATAAAAAACCGCAGTAAAACCATCCTAAATACAAAATAAGCTATTTAAAACCCAAACAAAATTTCTCTATCCAAACGGTGTAACAAAAGTATCGTATGATTTCACGCGTAAAGGATTTATAAATCCAGATACCGGTTTTAATTCACAGTGAACTTATGTTATAGTTATTAAATTATTTTAGCTACCTAGGAGTGGTATTGAATAAGTATTTTGTTTTTGAAGCTGCGTGGTTGGCAGAATATCAGTCTCTTACGACTTAAGGCAGGGCTTCAAATACGAAATACTGATATCAAAGTGCTGATACTGCGTCTTGAATGCCCGTTGAACCATAACATTTACAACATGTGCAAATCGCGACTAACTTTCCTGTGAGGTGAGAGCGTTTCACGGCCCTTAACAATGAGGTCTTAAAAATCGAAGTGTCCTTCCGGGAATCGAACCCGAATAACCTTGGTGTGTGACGGAAGATCTAATCAACCCACAACTGCATCTTCGAAGATATCAAAAGAAATGTATTTAAGTTGTTGGGAATGTGTGGCTTGCCAACAGTTGCGCTTCAAGTACGTTCTCACGCAAATCAGCGACAGGAGCTCAACAGAAGGCAACGTGACTATGGTGTTTTCAAACATTCAGGAGCGCGTGAAGATCTCAATTCAGAAGAATGAGGCTGGCAAGCTGAGTGGTAAAGTCGTCGAGCAACATCTCTTCTTCCCAGGGTGAGCATCTTGTACTGTGAATAATGTAGCCCTAACAACAACCCACACATTTAATGTTATGCTTCTGAATTCTTATTAAAGGCCGTTCGGTATAAAGTGAGCACTGAAAGTTTAACTTTTGAAAAATATCACTAGTCGTTACTCCATATTATTCATCATTAACCATAGTTACCTTACTCATCGTATGGTTGGCAGTGATTTGCTGAAAACAGTTCCGTGTATTTTCGTACTAAAATACAACAATACTAAAGTAAAATTAATTGAAATCGACGTACTTGAGTTTTGCATAGTTAATAAAATTTTATTTATCAAACTATAACGGTTGCTACTGAATGCACAATTTATCTTACATGCGCAAACATTAAGTGACGTGTCCAGAGAGGTTAGGCATTTCCCTACGTTAGCCGTCACGTGCGGAAAGATACGAATCGGCCGAAAGTAGAAATTTTACAGGGCTATTTTAGTACTCACATTATTCCGAACCGCCTATACCAGACTTTTAAGAAATCTTCAGTATATCTCATTAAAAACCTCCATAAATAACCAGGTTAGAATATTAAGGACAACAGCAGTTCAGCAGAGTGGAGTAATTTGGTCAGGTTTTAAAGTGATCGCGAAGCATAGTTACTTTGAAAGGGAACCGGTATTAGATCATACTGTAAACTTTGAGTACGGGTAGCAACGTTCGTATAGGACACTGTCCGTAGTTTTTAATCTGCTGTGATTAGAGTCGTGTTACTAGAGAAGACATTCCTAGTTTCTTGCACGCTACTGGCTGATAGATGTACCAGCACCTGCCTGCATGCTTCTGTATAGTCACTGCCAAGTACCGCTTCCCATGAACTCGTCCACTCCCGGCTCCTGGTGCCTACCCAGTCCTCCGGGCCGCTGTGTGTAGTGCTTCGGTAAATACAATTATATTGGAAACTGTTGAGCATGTTTGAGTGACAACTTTCTGTAGAATACAAGTCAACAAACACTTCACGTTTGTAATTTTTACTTCAAGTTCTTCACAACTTGTCCAATTCATATTTTTTTGCGAACCGAAAATGTAAGTATTTGCGGTCGTTATTTGATACTGCCATAGTGATACAGAATCTTAAAAATAAGTATATGCAAATTAAGGGCACTTTTAACTTTTTTGTTTAGGACGTTCATCCCGTAAAAGTTCATTATTTTATATTTGTGCCAAACTCGGTTCAACTTTTATACATCATATAACACGTCAATTCACGAATAAAGAAAATTACGTCTCAAATAATTGCATAATCACTCATTAAAGTCCCGAAATGACCATTGTGGTACAGCCTAAATTAAGAAAAGTAATAACCTTGAAGAAACAAGATAATGTATGTTGATATTAAATGCTACGAGCTACTTCAAGACTCGTTAGTGAATACAAACTGATACGTATTGGTATTTCTTAAAAAACTGAAGAAAGTAAGTAAATATTTTCATAATTTTCGAAAACTAATTTTCGTCAAAAACGTCACACGATACATTAATACAATGACTTTCATTCCCTGTAATATTGATTTAATAATTTTGGCAATATCGCAACGGTCATTTTGTGACGTAGGTAAGTGATTATGAAAGAAACTATTCGGTATATTTTTTTATTTGAGAAAATTACATGTAATATCTAATGTGTAACAGTTGAACAAAGTTTAGCACACACAAAAAAAATTATGGGTCCAACGTACTTAAGGCATACAAAGATAGGGGTCAAAGATGAGTTTCTCTCGAATGCTCACTGTTTGCGAAAAATATGCGCGCCATTCCAGTGACTAGCATAAGACTACAGTAAGACATAAGAATACCTGGGACGCCCTTATTGCTTATATTTTTCATCTCGTACTCGTAAAATGCTTCAAATCAGGAGATGTCAGATAATAGTTGAGTATGTAGAAGAGGCTGAATCACGTACGTATGGAAGAATGGACGCGCCCCGAGAAAACTCGCAGTAAATGGCAACGTCCGCCACGTTCCTTACATCCGAAAATTTGAAGAGATTCCATCAGAAGTCACACGCAGATCACCCGGCTTGGAGAGACTTGGTCAGACCACTTAACCAACGTAGGTCCATTAAGAACCATTAAAAACAACTGCCGTAACAAATGACACGTTCTACAGCTATTTCAGCCGACAACTTGAATGTCGAGTCTCAGATTTTTATGGAATTTTTTATTTCAAATACAAACTTTTTATTTAATTTATAAAAAAATATTTTCATAACGCTTTTATAATGTACAATTTCTTCGGATTCGGTCACACATATTTGTATATTTTACGGACTATCTGATAACTCTGAAATGGCGGGTATCTATTTATGATTTTAAAATAATATTACGTCGTAATTATTGATCAATAGTATTGAACTGATGGGTACTTCGCTCGTAATTTATTTGAGTTGAGAACCATAACTGATTAGTTTAAATTAGCTTTCCTAAACAATCACTGCAAACGAAATCAGAAATTACAACAAGGTGTTTTATGCTTCATCTCAGAAATACACTAGAAGTATTAGAATACTAGTCGCCATTTTATTTTGGTGGCCACTGAACGTTTTGTAGTGTATTCGTACTTCTTCTTATTCTTCTAGGAGTGTGAAAAGTGTCGCAGCCAGCCCACCTACCAACCAAGTGGGAACGTTTGCACTGTCGATATACAACGCTGGAAACAATCCCGTTGATATTGCAACGGAAGTTACGGACGATTTCGAGATGTACCTCAATCAGGCTGTCAGCAAAGTGGATGTCAGCGAATATCTAACACTGTAATGGGTTTGCTGTAACCAGATACTCCAAGAGGAAGAATAATAATTCTTCGTTGAAATACGTAATAATTTAACACATTTAACATTACTGTAAAAATGTTTGTGTAATTTTACACGAATGTATGTTACAACACGATCTCCACATATGTTCGAGTAATTTTACACACTTACGTCCGTGTCTTTTTACCGCACATAACGGTGACAATACAATAAAATGCAAATCTAATAACAATGCCAGGGTGGGTGTATTTTAACACAATATTATATTACATATTACCAGCACTTCAAAAGAAAATACAATTCTTTTAAAAACAGTATTTTAATTTCTTGACCGTGGCAAGTTGGTGTAAAAATTTCAATTACTTTCGGAACCGCAATTTGGGTTAGAAACTCGTATATTTTTTATATGTCCGGAGAGCTTTGTAACTAACGATATTCTGATATTGACATACAATTATTTGTAACTAACGACAATATTTAACCCGGTAAGGATTCGATCCTACGATATTTCAATTAGCAGACAACGACCACAACCACTAGATCACCGAAGTTTGATAGCCAGTGCGGTTCGTGATCTGGGATCAATTCAATTTTTTTTTTACGAATATTTTGCCGTTTCAAAACTTCACTGTGAAACTAGCATTTTTAAATGAAATCAGTGTATTTATGCAAAAACCATGAGGAAATAAAACACAAAATTACGTGTACTATTAATATATATGTCAGTGTATTTCTACACGTACATTAAAAAGTGTAATATTACATCAACTAACTAGTAAATGTGTCTATACATTTGTGTTTTTTAATCAGAAATCTGTACACATTCTTGGATCAGTAAGAACATTATTGTAAAATTACACTTACTGTCATTGTATTCCGTGAATACACGTACAAAAATGTAAAATCACCAGCCATTTGTACGTTTCAATTTGTACTTTTGTTTACAGTGGCGGTACTTTATATAAAGGAAGTTCTCGTCTATCCCACTAACGGTGATGTAGCATGTTACGCGTGTTTTATGTTTTACGTAAAACTACAAGATATTCCTAATGTAAGTAAGTTTTTAATTTGACATTACCTTCAAGCTATGCTTCACGTTCTTAAATATACAGCACGTCTACAAGAATCATATTTTTGTGGGCCTAAATGTTGCTTATAAACGTCTTTTACACATTTATCTGTCTATAAAAACACCAACCTAATTCTTAATAAATATTTACATAAAATAAATAACACACCAAGTTTATAAAACGGACTAAAAGTATATAATTATTTATCCTACGATAATACTTGTAAGATTAAATTGAAAAACGTAGGGTGCGTGCAAAAAAGAATAGTAACGAGTGTCGAGAGTAGCTTTCGTTGAGAAAACACACAATAGTTCACATCATTTGCCGTGTAATACAATTGTTAGTGACTTAGGTAAACTGTTCATGCATCCGTTATGTATTGCATGAACCCCTAGTTTTTATTTTAAATCTTGAAAGTTTATTCTTTGGAGAAATAATTTTGTACATGTTAATCAGTTTAAAAATCATTGTATATTAAAATAATTTGTGAAAACATTTTACAACTTTTGTCTCTTATATTGCATTGTCATCCAGTTCTGAGCTATGATTAAATTTTCAAGTCTCTAACTCATTAAGAAGTTAATTTAAAACCGATAGAAAATTTGTACCGAAAAGACGGACAGACAAGAGAGCGTAGTATTAATAAAGAATGAGAGCAGCATTCATTTGAATTACGCGGTAATTTTACAAATAAAATTATAGGTATACCGCTTAAATCCCATAACAAAAGACTACAACGAAAACACAGTACTCCAATTTAGTATCACGCTCATCCCGGTAGTAGATTTTTTCTTGACTCACGAACCAGCCCCTCCCGTATTGCTTACTTCATTACCTCCTCCAATAAGTTGTCTCTTAAAATAATCTTCTGTGCTTACGTTCCAAACAATGGCCAACTGAAGGTCACCAAAACACTTCAAATCACATGGTTTTAACTGTTACACGTTTCTTTAATTTACATTCGATTTTCTAAAGAACACTTTTTAATACGAAGTTTTTTTTTTGTAATATGAATATTATAACTCAATCAGAAAATAGCTTTATTTTAAAGTACGTATTTAAGTTTGTTGAAGATGGCTCCAAATAACATGGCTGTTGGCAAAAAGACTAGTAAATACAGTTGAACACAAATAGACCAACGCGCACATACCTACGCATATGCGTAAGTAAATATGTACGTAGAACTTAACGTACATACTTACACATACATAATTATTCGTACGTAATTGGGTGTTGTGTGTGTGTACAAGTATTTGTGTATCATAACCAGACAGTGAACGGAAGAAATAGCAAGTTTTATTTGCAAGAGAGCATATAATCTTTTTTTTTTTCGGGAGATTTATCTTTATCAATAGGAGGTCAGTTTTAACGAATGTAGTTTGCGTTGTATCACTCAGTAGACGAGTGTACTGAACCCTCCAATCATGCGTTCATTTAAGTTTGCGATAGCTTGAGTACAAAACATGAACTTACAATAATTATTTGTCTGAGAACATAATTATATCGTTAGAATCATCATTCTGAAAGAATGTAGGAGTGATGATACTCCGGTTTGGTTTTTATTGAAATTATTTCTACTTCAGTTTCATTTTATACATATTAAAACATTCCGTGAAAGTTTCAAAAGTGCCCTGTTGAAGTGAAATTAAGATATTTTGATCAGTTGTTAATATCTAGGTCTTTAGCGATGGTAAGGGGCGACATTATATATGGAACAGCGTCGAAATGAAGGGGCAGGGGAAATGAGAGAAAACCCGCCGACCAGCGGCATCGTCCGGCATGATTTCCATATGCAAAAATCCGTATACCGATTCTCTGTTGTAGAAACGATCGAAACTGTAACGGTAATAAAATCTCACCTCAATATTCTTCCAGATTTTTTCCCAGTGTGTTACATGACTTTATTCCGTACTGTTCTCATAAAATATTGTCTTTCTTTGATGTCTCGTCGCGAGTTTTATAACTACGTGATGAGGCGTATATGCACTACCTCCTGGCTCGATCGATTAGCTCATAAACTCGTTTAATTGCAGGAGTTTCAGTGGCTTTGAGCCTGATCCGATCCTCGGTAGAATGAAAGAAGAGCACAATACCGCCACGCTAATGACCTATAATCTCATCATAGGGAATAGAACGTAACACCAACAACCAACATCAGGGTATGTAAAGATGGTTAGTAATAAACGCTTTGCGAATCTTTTGGCTACAATATATAAATTTTAATGTTATTTGCAGTCTTTGTTTAGTTTAAATGGTAGTTAATAAATGTTAACATAATATATCATAAGGAAAATCAACCTGGACACCTTATTGCATAATTTGTTACCGAGGAAATCAGCACAAATTCGACTTTTCTTTGTTAATTGATCTAATTTTTACAGTACGCGAAAATGACTAACATAATATTGTAGACCTACTGAAGAATATGTGCGAAAAAATTGTGTGCTGTTTAAGTTTAAAATAAATCATCAAATTAAGATATGTAATTAGGTGTATGTGTTAATCTCGAATTTCGTTAAGTGGAGTGGTTTTTTACATATCTCTGGAGATATTTTTCAGAATTTCATCAAACTTGGTACATATATACTTCGTACAAAGCTGACTTAACTTTCGTTACTTTGTTCATCCTGTGTACATATTTTCAAAATGACAGCCTTTTATAAATTTTAAGCATAGTGTATAATATCGCAGGAACTAAATATTTCTGAATTTCATCAAATTTAGTTCACATATACAAATTGGTAAGCTGACTTGACTTTTACGTATTTCATTCATCCTATGTTAAGTTTTCCGTAAATGAGAGTAGTGTAGTATAGTTCCTTCTATTGCAGGAGCCTAGGAGCGGGATCGGGGGATCTGTTCAGTATTTGTCTCGTAATTATTTGTGTGTGGACTTCCCACCATCTTGGTTAATGTCCGTTGTCTTGATACCTAGCTACCCTCATTGGCTCCACCTTCTATCTTGTTTTCTTTTTTAATTAGTTCTATTGTTGTCCTCTAGGTAGGGCT